>LSYV01000102.1:13234-28838 GCA_001584585.1 Gonium pectorale | reverse complement strand
CCGCCCTCGACCCCGCTACCCAGCCAGCTGCCAGCCTTGGTAGTCTGCCGCCCCGCGACCCCGCTAGCCAGCCAGCTGCCAGCCTTGGTAGTCTGCCGCCCCTCGACCCCGCTACCCAGCCAGCCGCCAGCCTTGGTAGTCTGCTGCCCCGCGACCCCGCTACCCAGCCTGCCGCCAGCCTTGGTAGTCTGCCGCCCCGCGACCCCGCTACCCAGCCTGCCGCCAGCCTTGGTAGTCTGCCGCCCCGCAACCCCGCAACCCAGCCAGCCGCCAGCCTTGGTAGTCTGCCGCCCCGCGACCCCGCTACCCAGCCAGCTGCCAGCCTTGGTAGTCTGCCGCCCCGCGACCCCGCTACCCCGCCACCACGCTTCATCAGGGGGTAGGTGACGCACCCTTCATGAGGGGTGCCACACGGACGGACTTGAACATCTTCGCCACGCCGCCAGGGCCTGCGGCGTGCGTTGAGGAACAGGCAGGTCAAGGGCCGTGACTGCTGGCCCTAACAAAGACGCACACGATTGAGATGCAGGGACATCACCCCTTCGACTACCTCGGAAACTGGGTCCTACAACGACATCATCACTTTCGCGCTTACGCTCGTCGTATGCGTTGTTCCTCTTCAACACGATTGAGATGTATTAGGTGCTGTGCACGTCCTGCTTCCTCGGTGGATGGGCCGGCCGTGCTGCCAGGCGGCGGATGTCAGGCGGGCAATGGCCGGCTGCTTCGGCATACCGGGGCGTTCGTACCGGGGCCAGTGTTTCCGGAATCATTTCGGGGGTAGCTTTTTCCAGGAACCGCTTGCATGGTTCACTTTTTATCTGGCGGCAGCTGAATTCTGCTGTTAGGTCCCAAAGGGGGGAGTTTCAGGGGTCCGTCCCCCCCCCCCCCCACGGCAAAAAACACCGCCCCTACGCAACGGGACGTGCACGGGGGCACATTCATACTGTACCAGGGTCGTGCTGAAGCGTACATACCTGCTGTTTCGTCCCCACTCTGCGTCTTCTGGGCAGATGGCGGACGGTCATTCGTCTTGCCGGGGTCCACACACGCTGGGTTGTCGATAGGTTGGGACATCTTGTCCAAACAGGGTCAGCAGCAAGCCTGCAGAGTTGCTTGTGGGGCACCGTCGAGCGATGAACAGGGGCGTAGCCATCGATTGAGTGACCCATTGAGTTCCCGCCTAGGCAGGTCCCTCGGTTCGGACCGAGCATCCTCCATGGCCGATGCCAGTACAAATATGCACTAGGAGTCACGTTCATACATGTCGCTAGGGCTTTAGGTAAGCGAACCTCGCTCGATGAAACCGCGTCAGCGAGCATCACCGCAGGCCCCTTGCAAGGCTGCTGATGGATCTAGGTCGATAGGCTAATATGCCTAGATACCAATGTGAGGCGTTGATAGACGAAGAGTCGCCGTCCGAGTCTTGCTTCCGCCGGTCAGCAACGCCCGTTTCCGGCAAAGAATGCTCGAAGCTAACTAGGCGCACCTATGTGACAAGTTCTTCCGTGGAGCCTCCCTGGGCGCCGCAGCGTCCGGTGGGTCCGAAAGTAATCTCCACTTCTTCGGTCGTGAGCGGGGTGAAAGGAGGGTCTGAAGGAAATGAATACAGGCGTATGACCTCTTAATCACCTCTGAACAGCTCTCGTAATCACAAGGTCTGTTGCCGATCGAGAAGTTGGCTTGTTGCGCCCTACTTTGGACTATAGTACTAAAGCACGCAGGCCAAATGTCATAATAGAGGAATGTTTCCGTACCAAAAAAATTGGAGACAGGGCCTACTTTTGCTACATACGAGATAAACTGGCACGCTGGCTGAGCGCTGTCCTCAGTTAAGCAGTCAGTCGAACGAACCCGGGGCCCTGCTAGTCAACTTGCATTCGACCTGACGACGGAGGCCTCAAATAAAGAATAAGCGTTTGTAGCAGTATGCCATGTACTTAGCTATAGGTGCCACACCACGGGTGCAGTTACAGTACCGTATAGTGCGCAACCTTTCGGCGCTGTCTATGATACTTTTCGCAACAGGAAATCATGTAGGATAGCTTCAGCATGCGAGCAGCCAGTTCTGAAAGGCATTGGACCGATTCAGAATTTACTTCCTCGACAATCCTTTAGACATTATTATCATACTCGTATGTTAGCAATGGGCAAGGAAAATGCGTCGTCACTTTGCTTTCCGAAATGCCGCAACGAAACTAAACACCACGTTCGCTATAGCATGGAAACATCACGCGGTTATGAGAGGATGGCGTAAGCGCTGCGCGGGCAGTCACGCACTTGGCCCTCCTCCATTCTGCGGTCGATCGCCCACGGCACCCCCGCCTCGCACTACCGGGTCTGACGCACCCAAGGTGCGAGCGGAGGACCGCCGTGCCTGAAGTTTAAAACACAACAGCCCCCCCCCCGTCCCCCGCCCCCCTACCCTCCCCCCCCCCCGTGACCCGCCTAAACAGAGCGGCAAACGGCACCTGCCCCAACAAGGGCACCGTACCGCAATACACCCAGAAACGCAACACCCCGCAACAACCACCACCAAAAACCCACCGCACCATCCGAACGCCAAACCCAACCACCAAACCCAGCGGGCACCCTGCAACGGAGCAATGCAAAGCAACAGCTTATCCGCGATACGCTAATCTCACTGGTGCACGCCACAGACATGGCCGATCAGACCGCTGGAGGTTTTGCGTGGACCCTCTACCCCAACCCTTAAGGGTGCGGGACCTCCCACACTCCCGCATGCGTATAGGCAACCTGTAAACGGCATGCCCGGGTCGACCCGCGGGACACCCATCCTCCCCTGGCCGGCGGTTGCGAACAGCCGTGTCGCGCATCCGCTTGGACCTGCGGCAGCCGACCCAAATGCCGAGCAAAGCCGCAGCTGCGTTCAAGCGGGTACCACTCCGCCGCTCTGGGCGGGGCGGATTTGGCGGGTCCCCTTACTTTCGCCTATAGCTTTCATCACCTTTGCATACTTTCGTTGCTTAACATGTTTTGAGGCCACGGCACAGCGAAAGCGCGTCACAGGGCGAACGTGTTGTTGTGTTGCCCCCTACCTTAGTACCAAGAGACGCCTTGCACAGCTGTAAATCTTGTTTTACACTCCTCAGAGCTGTACACAAATGCTGTTTTGCAAGGAAAACCACAAATTGCCGCCAACTTTCGCAAACTTCCGCTTCCGCTGGAAGGTAGATTCAAGCCCCAATAAAGCGGGGAATACCACGTTAGTAGGTTCCTATATTGGGTAGGATAATTATTTGCGTGTGGCGCCCTCAATGAGACCTCCGCCTCGCGAAACGCAGGCTGTTTTCGCGAGTTGGGCCGCCCGCTTCGTTCCAAAGCCCGTGAGCACACGCCTCGCTTGTGTAATGCTGTAATGATGCTATTCACATCTTATTATAGCGGGTTGGAAGCGGTCATCTGGCACCATGACCCACCGACCCGAATTGTGTTTTTGTCCACCCTAGGCTAGCCCACTCGTCTGTTTGGAATGCGGAATGCATATCCGGGCTGTACTCGTAAAGCGTAATCCAGCACGCTGTTAATAGTTCATTTTGGCGACAATGAAATGTTCGTGCCGCTGGGACCCCTTGTACGGCAACCGACGTAACGGCACATGGAAAAAAAGAACAAGCATGAGACCTAGCGGGATCGCTGCTCCCGGAGCTTCCCAAGCCTGCCATCAATGTGGCATCCTTGTTCGATTTTCTTCTGGCCTTGTTTTGGTGCGGGCAAGTTGATTGGGGACGAGGCGTGGCGGATGAGGGGTACCCGGTTGGCTGCGTTCTGGCGTGCGGGTCACCCTCCTCCCCTGGCCGGGGGCTGGCATACCATGGAAGAAACGAACTTGCCAATCGTGCCAATCACATGGCCGATCATTAGCCGGACATGAAGGGTGCGGGCATGCAACCTCGCCGCCCCCACAGTATGCGCGCGGTTGATCTATCTGGCCCCAGAAACAGAGGCGCGAATGAAGGCAACCAGCGCTGCATCGCGAACGAAGCCCTGCCGTTGCTGCGGCAGCGCCCCTGCCCACCTTCCGTCCCGGCATCCGACAGCATGCGCTTGGTGGGCGGCGAGGTTGTTCTGTCCTGCGGTAACCCACATCAAGCCCCAAAGCGGCGCAACGGCAACTCGCGGCCGCCGCATCGTAAAGTGAGCAAACGGACCCCTGGCTGGATCCGCCCTCCGCCGAACCTGCCCTATTATGGACCCGCCCTTACCTGGACCCGCCCTCCGCTGGACCCGCCCTCCGCTGGACCCGCCCTCCACTCGACCCGCCCTCCGCTGGACCCGCCCTCTGCTGGACCCGCCCTCAACCAGACCCGCCCTCCGCTGGACCCGCACGTCGCCGGAACAGTACTTCGCCGGACACGCACTTCGCCGAACCCGCACTTCGCCGGGCAAGCCTCCGCTGGACTTGCTCTTTGCTGGACCCGCCCTCCCCAGCACCCGCGCTCAACTGCACCCGCCCCATGCCAGACCAGCCCTCTGCTGGACCCGCCCTTAGCCGGACGCGCCCTTCGCCGACCAGCCCTCCGCTTGAATCGCCCTTCGCCGGACGAGCCCTCCGTTCGACGAGCCCTCCGCTGGACCCGCCATCCCCAGGACCTGAGCTCCGCAGGACCCGCCCCTTGCCACACCAGCCCTCTGCTGGACCCGCCGTCCACCGGACCAGCCCTCTGCTTGACCCGCCCTACTCCGGACCCGCCCTCTGCTGGATCTGCCCTCCGCCGGACCAGCCTTTTGCTGGACCCGCCCTATGCTTGACCCGCCCTTCGCCGGATAAGGCCCCCGCTGGACTTGCTCTTTGCTGGACCCGCCCTCCCCAGCACCCGCGCTCCGCTGCACCCGCCCCTTGCCAGACCAGCCCTCTGCTGGACCCGCCCTTCGCTGGACCCGCCCTCGCTTCGCTGGACCCGCCAGCCGCTGGACCTGCCTTCGCGAAACCCGGCCTTCCGCCGGACCCATCCTTCGTCGAACCTGCCCTGCGCTGGACGTGCCCTCCGCTGGACCCACCCTTCACCGGACACGCTATCCGCAGGACCCGCCCTTCGCTAAACCCGGGCTTCCACTGGACCCATACTTCACCGGACCCACCCTTCGCTGGACGTGCCCTTCGCTGGACCTGCCCTTCGCTGGACCCGCCCTCCGCCGGACCCGCCGCCCTTAACTGGACCCGCCCTTCGCTGGACCCGTCCTCTGCCGGAACCGCCCTTCGCGGACCCACCCTTCGCATGACCCGTCCTTCGCTGGACCCGCCCCTCCGCTGGACCCGCGCTTCACTGGACCTGCTCTTCGCTGGACCCGTCCTCCGCCGGACACGCCGCCCTTCACTGGACCCGCCCTTCGCTGGACCTGCCCTTCGCTGGACCCGCCCTTCGCTGGACCCGTCCTCTGCCGGAACCGCCCTTCGCGGACCCACCCTTCGCAGGACCCGTTCATCGCCGGACCCGCCCCTCCGCTGGACCCGCCCTTCGCTGGACCCGCCCTCCGCCGGACCCGCCGCCCTCCACTGGACCCGTCCTCTGCTGGAAGCGCCCTTCGCGGACCCGCCCTTCGCCGGACTCGCCCTTTGCCGGACCCGCCCCTCTGCTGGAACCGCCCTTCGCCGGACCCGCCCTTATCCGGACCCGCCCTTCACTGGTCCTACCCTTCGCTGGACCCTTCGCACCACTGTACCTACCGGGGTCCTTCGTTCCGAGCCTCGATTGTGTGCCTTGCAAACTGCCGTTTTGCCGTTTTGCATTGTTGTTCATAGGGCTTGTCCTTCTGCCAGGACTGTGGCCATTTGTGTCTAACCATCCTCGCTCCCCGGTCACCCAGCGTGCGGTCCGCTTTTCCGGTTGGGGTGATGCAGCAGCGCCCCTGCGCAAGGGTGTGGGCATGCAACCTCGCCGCCCCCACAGTATGCGGTTGATCTGGCCCCAAAATGAGAGGCGCGAATGAAGGCAAATAGCGCTGCATCACGAACGACGCACTGCCGTTGCTGCGGCAGCGCCCCTGCCCACCTTCCGTCCCGGCATCCGACAGCATGCGCTGTCCAAGCCAACTGTCCAGGAAACCGACAGCCAGCGCTGGGTGGGCGGCGAGGTTGCGAGCGCAGGCCCTGAAAAGGCCCAAAGGCAACTCGCAGCCGACGCATCGCGAACGAAGCCCTGCCGTCGCTGCGGCAGCTCCCAAGCCCACCGTCCAGGCAACCGACAGCCTGGGCTGGGTGGGCGGCGAGGTTGCGACGGCCCTGAAGCGGCGCAAAGGCAACTCGCAGCCGACGCATCGCGAATGAAGCGCTGCCGTCGCTGCGGCAGCCCCCAAGCCCACCGTCCAGGTAACCGACAGCCAGCGATGGGTGGGCGGCGAGGTTGCAACGGCCCTGAAGCGGCGCAAAGGCTACTCGCAGCCGACGCATCGCGAATGAAGCGCTGCCATCGCTGCGGCAGCTCTCAAGCCCACCGTTTAGGGAACCGACAGCCAGCGATGGGTGGGCGGCGAGGTTGTTCTGGCCCCAGATTGGCGCAACGATAACTCGCTCGCAGCCGCCGCATCGTGAAGTGAGCAAACGGAACCCCGGCTGATTCTTTACCTACAACAATCCATTACTAGGATGCATACGGCACACTCGTAATTAGTTTGCGGCAGCTGGTGTCTGTCAGCACGGGGACTCCCCGTCACGGTGGGGCTAGATCGACCACGCACGTCACGGGGGTCCCCGCCCGTTGGCGGCCCTGAAGGGACTCAATGTGTGCTACGGTGGTGGCCACGGGGTTCAAGGCTCAGAAGGTGGGTGGAAAGGCCCGTCTATCGACAGGCGGGGCAGAGCAGGCATGCGGGACAGAAAGGACTGATTACTGGCAGGCGGGGCGGTAAGGACCGGGATCCGGCAGATGGGGCGTAGCGGGCAGGCGGGGTAGGGCGCCCCGCCTGTCGCGTTCCTTTTAGTCTGGTGTGCTCTCAAGGCCGGTGACAAGGTTCTTGCTGCCCGGGCTCATTGTTGCCTCCAGTCGAAAGGCAGGCTCGGGTATTTCCAGCAGGTTCCTATACACCGCCCACCACCGCCCACCACCGCAGTGAGAGATGGCGGTGGGCTGCTAGCTACTCATGTCCCCTCAGGGTCACCTGATTGGGAGAACAGCCCGGAGGCCCAGACATCGGCGACAGATGCAACCACAATGCGAGTTAGTTAGGGCCCCGGAGGGGCGCAGCTGTGCTGGCAGCGTACAGCAACTGGCGGCCATGCTCGAGAGCAGGCAGAGCCGCCGGGCCCACAATGTTCCACACGGACTGATGCACAGTAGCCGGGGCTCCACCAGCCACAGGCACCGGCAGGCACTACGTTATACGTTATGTTACATCCTGCACTGCAGGATGAGCTCGGAGGGATCGGTAGCGGCATGCATAGTCTAAACCCTAAACCCCTAAGAAAAACAGCTCATAGGGGTCAGTAGCGGCATGCATAGGCGGGCTCAGTTCCTGCGTATGCAGGCGCTGCCAGCACACCTCCGCCACCTCCGCCATGGCGGCACACTCAGCACTTTAGTAATCCCGTTCATGGTCACACCTCACCCCTTTGTCGACGGCTTCGAGGTCTTCCCTTGTCGGGTATACAAAGAAAACGTTGCATTTCAGGAGCGAGCGCATCCGCGCGCGCCCCAGCCCAACCCAGCGCAGTCCAGCCCTTCCGAGCCAGCTGGGCTCAGCTACGGCGTGGTGCCGACCGCAGGGAGGCCGCTACCTTGTTTAAAGCTTGAAGTTCACCACCAGGCGAACGTACAAGTGGCGCCGTAAAAGTGGCGCCGTTCATGCGTTTGCGCGAGGCAAGACCAGTTGTGTGTCTGCTCAACGTTGATGGATGCCAAGCAAGCGTCAGTTATTCCAGTCGTTTACAGGATTACGTGAGACACACGCTGTACACCGTTCGTACAGCATTTGCACACAGAGCGTGTGCGTGGCGACGACTGAGAGCACGACAAAAACAAAAGATAGAACCACTGACGCACGCCTCCTTTCATTCCTGAGCTAGCTAGACTGCCCAGTCACGAAGCGTACATATACATATACGAAACCCCTGTCGGCAGCGGCGTTTATTAGGAACATGCTGGCGATCTTAAACGTTTTCCGAAACAGGACAAGCACGCGGATACGTACCGAGTAGATAAATCGGCATCTGACATGCAACGCATGAATGGCACAATGGAGGAGTCGTGAAGCGTGAAACGGGGCGGGAAGAGGGGAGACGTTGCGGAGCACCGACAATATGCAGAAGGATAATGGAATCATCATGCGCGGCGGCGAACATACTAACACATCCAGGAGACGGAAGGCGTGACACTTGATAGGCCAAAAAATAAAGCATTATTCATTATTTATGCAGCCTCCCAACGTCGGACGACACTTTTAACTCCCTGGTTGGAATGCCTTGCCAGTCACTGTGTGCCTTCGTTCTGGAACACACGCACTGCCAGCCCAGCCCAGCTCAGCCAGCCCAAGTCAATCGGGGTCCCCCAGGGCAGCGGGGTCGTGTAGCGGGTACTATGCGCAATGGGTTGTTGGCTGCCGGCTAGAATACCAGACTGCTCGACTGCTCGCCTGTTTGCATTGCCTCGCTCGTCTGTTTGCAGCCTGTCCACAAGCACGCACATTCGCATGACGCAACACGCACTGCCAGCCGCAGTATTGACCCCCGGCACACCGCCAGCTGCACTGCCAGCCGCAGACATGTGCAGTACCCATCATGCGCCGCCGTACGCCCTTCATACTGCGTACGACTACCATGTGCAGCACTTGAGCCGGAGCCCGTTCATCGCGGTGTCGTCCCCACCGGAGCCCTGCATGCATACGATGCATATGCACATGCAGCCAGCAACGGAAAACAACACAGGAATGGTAAGTGTATGTATGCAGACGAAAAACGTGCGGAAATGCATGCAAAGCAGCTAGCGGCATGCGAGAAGTGCAGAAGCGCGTTCATACTTTTGGAATGAAGGCAGCATTTGGAGGGAAACGAGTCAGCAAATAACGAACAAATGCGGCGTCCGTCGTCAGCCGCGGATGTGAGTGCGTGCGTTGGAATGCGATGGTTTTCATTTCGCGCATTATCGTGGGCGGGAAAACGGGCACACACACGTGTACGAGCAAGCCAGCCCCCAAGCCGGCATGACCCAGTCACGTCATTTCTATCTATCTATAACTCGATTTCCCAACGCAGGAATCGCAACAGAGGAGCGGGACCCACCTGCCGGTCCTCAAGGCGGACCTCCAGGCCACACACGAAGGTGTTGGTTGGGCACGACACAAAGGAGCCCCACCTGCAATCGAGCGGCATGCATGCGCGTCATTATTGCGCGACTAAATGGGGAACATGGAAGGCAGCGGCCGTACGTGTTCCGTACGTGTCCGTACGTGTTCACCACCGTTACAAAAACAGGCATTGAATAAACAGCGCCCACGGTGGATCCCCAGATATAAGGCACGGGGTGGGTGGTGGTTGCCGAGCAAAGATAGACCACACTGCCCAGCTACAAATTTACCAAGTTTCCAACTAACACAGGGGATGCGGGTGCAGATGGGGATGGGGATGGGCGAATGCATCAGACAGACAGGCAGCGTAGATGCGTATGTATCCGATGCAGTGAGCCTCTGCCACGCATCGCACTGAGGATGCACTAGACTTACGATCCCCATAGGCCTTCCCAAGGTGACCACTGTTGGCCTGAGTTGCACATGAAGCTCTGGTTGGGGGGGAGGATGTTGGGGCCCAGTTGGGGGACGATGTTGGGGCCCAGTTATGCTCGGTCGTGAAACAGAGCTTGGCAATGAGCGGCGGATTTCCGATGTGTCGGTTGTAAGCATCTGTATGAGGGCCTGCCCGGCGAGCCCACCATCTAAAATGAGCGCTCAACCGACTGGCAGCAGCCCACCCTGACTCCTTGCTAGCTGCAAAAGATCGTCAGCGAGCCCTTCAAACACTGTCTAAACGAACGAGTGCGTAAGGGGGTACGGAAATCATGAAAAAAGGTAGCACCTAAACATCAGTACAGCACAAGACACGCGCATTGACGACCCATGCATCCACCCCTGCGCATGTCGGCGAGCGGAGCGGAGCCGGGGCAGGTGACACGAACGACAGCCAAAAGGCGGGGCTCGCTTGCCCTCCCCTCTCCTCAAGTTCTTCCAGCCGAACAGCCCATCCTCCGCAAGATAGCTCCACCCTTCCTGCTGGACTCACCAGCGAGTTCAAGGCTGTGTCGTCGCCTCCCCACTGTCTCTCCTCCAGGCGGGCGCGTGCTCCCGTGAAATAGCCGCCCAAATAGCACTGCTTGATGGCGCCGTTGGTGAGCGTGGCCCACCAGGATCCCCAGAAGCCCTCCTCCATCTTCACCGAACTGCCGTCCAGGCAGCCAACCCTGCATTGTTGGGTGCGGGGGAAATGAAAGGCACTCATCAGGGCGGATGGGGGGGGGCGTGGAAGGAAGGAAGGCGTTCATCGGCGCGGGCGGGTGGGGAGGGCCGTTCAATGGGGGTGGATTGGGAAGGATGGAAGAAGGTGTTCATTGGGGGGAGGAGGGGATGACGGCGTGGGGTGAGGGGCGAACGACCAGTGCTGGTTGATGTGGGGGGCTCCAGTCCACTCTCGCTCTGTACGGCCAACTGTTTGAGACCGGCCGGTGAAGAATCGTGCTGCTTGGCCCGATGCAAAGGCGCCTTTGCGCCTTGCCCGCCCGTAACGTCCGCAGGTTGAGCAGGCGGCGTGTAAACACAGCAAGGCAGCTGTCGTCGTTTAGAGAAGCTGCTGGGAACGATTCGTCATTTCGAACCATTCGTCGTTTCGAACGGGTTGCCGTGGGAGGCCAGTGGCGTGGAACGCATGGCACGCGCCCCTAGCTAGCTAGAGTTTCCACAATTTCTCAATACCACTGAGTAGCCGCTAGCTACCAAGGAGCCAGCCAGCCAGCTTGCTTACGTGATGCCGTTGAGCGCAGTGTCATCGCCGCCACCTTGTGAGCCCTCCACACGGATCGCAAAGCTGTTCATGGGCCGACCCCGCATCTGGGTTCTGCCGTTCGACGTTTTGGACAGCAGCATGTTGCCGCAGTACCTCGGGTCCTGCATAAGAGGCAGGGACGGCCGCGATGGTGACCGATATCGGTTGGGGTTGGCGGTTGGGGTTGGTGTATGAGATGCTGCATGATGAGGGTAGGTCTCATTTCTGCATCTAGCTCTCTCCATCAGAATTCAGGGTGTAGCTCCCCAGGCGACAAACGCAGCGTAGAGGGCGTATGATGACGCAAGACGTGTCATCCGGTACTATCGTTCAGCAGCAGAGCGCAATCAGAGAATAGGAACACATTGTTCGCAGTTCGAAACTTACCCTCCAGTCTCCCCAGAACCTGCGCACGGGTACGGAGGGTTGATGAGGGCGGAGGGAATGCGGGGTGAGGTGTTACAGATGTTACAGGTGCCCATCAAAGCCGGGGTGGCCAGGTGTAGATGGGTTAGGGAATGGGGGTGGGCTGGAGGAAAGCAAGGGTACGTGCGGAGAAGGGGCATGCATCTATCGGGACGGATGGCTGCTCCGCATATCATCCCGTCCAGAGCCAAACTATCAGCATTTTCCACGGCTAACAAATCGCGCAGTAGTGTTGTGTGCGGTCTGGTCGCTCGTGATAAGTGCATACACACAGTTCGTGAGCGACTGTCGATGTGCCAGTAACACTACTACTGTGGTGGACACCGACTTTCCATTGAACGTTTTCCCAATCTGGTTGCATCACGGTTGTTTGTCGTACACATACCATACATCGGCGGGATGCCCTCTCGGCAGGCAAATGTAAGGAACGTACGTGTGAATGCATGTCCGCCGTATGCAATGTATTTCGCCGGAGGTATGTCGTACAGCAGTGCGTTGGCCACTCACCCGTCGGCAACGGTCACGGTCGTGTAGAGGTTGGTAACTGTGGCATGGGTGGGTGGGTAAAAGGAGGGGATGTAAATTTGCGGCAGCGCGTAGCGGGTAGATAGGCAAACTAAGGCGCACAGATAGAGCTTGCTTCGATAGATGCAGCAGCCTATGGATTGAACGGCCAGGCGCACGCACGGACGCCACCATCCAGGCCACGCGAATGGAGGACCCGGCCAGCGGTCTGGGGCAGATCATTCGCACAGGCAGCAGGCATGCCACAAGCAGACCCACTGCATCCGTCCCAGGCCGCCATCGGTGCATGTACATGCAGTGCCGTGCGTTACGTACTCGGCCTTACTGCCCACCGATCAAGCACCGAGCGGGAACGAACGAACGGAACGAGCAAGGACTGGCGCCAGGATGCACGCTAGCGAGCGACACGCCCAAACCGATCGGCTGCCCATTACCTACCTATGGGCGGTTGCTCGGCGGCCGACGCACTCCCCTGTGTGGAATGGCGCATGGAATGGCGTACAACAAATACATACTTGAAAGAACTCGCTTGGCTCAAAACATACATTCATATACATGTCGTTTGCACAGACAGGCGTACAAAAACTTCGCTGAACTCGGCACACATGGAGATGATTGGTGTACGAACTGTGTGCGAACAACGGTACGGTCGTCAGCAGGCAGGGGCAGCCCGACCAGGCAAACGCACCTTGAAGTACACATCTTCGAGGAAGGTGTACTTGACTATGCTCTTCCAGTACTCCCAGAAGATCAGGTCGATACCTTCGTGCATCGCATGTCGATTGCAACAAACGCAAGACGGCATATTATTATACACATACACGCACGAGCACGCGTACACTACGCCTGTATGCTTGGGGAGCTAGCTATCTCCTTGATGGAGTGTGTCACACGGAGCAGTATCTGGTGCAGCAGCCCTATCTAGCAAGTAAGTATGAGAACGCACCAAGGAAACCCTCGATGAAGGCCTGCAGCATTACCAGGGAGCGAGCAGGGGTCCGTGTCGGTGCATGGGCGATTGGGTTCTAGGATGCAAGGCGAACAGTTTTGGGAAGCTTCCTACACTTTGCTGCGGTGGTGTATGCAATCAGTCAACAGGCGCAAGTCACCAGGCAACGCATCATCTCACATCAATCCACAGCGCCGATCATTATTAGGCAGCACAGCTACGACAGCGCCCACGCATGGCTCAGCGCAACCAAGCACTTGCCTCCTCAATCCAGACACAGCAGGAGCTGAACCTGTGGGCGCACCGAGGTGGTGGTTGCAGAAAGTGAGCAAACGTTTTTTGGGAACAGCAAAACGACCACACGATGAGATGCAGCACGTAGGCTATCCTGTTCTACGGGATAATACTACTAGGACGAAAAGTAGGGCCTTTCTGGCGGTTTATTTGGACGAAGACATGGGGCAGCATCACATGCATTATGCATGTCCCGTCATCTCGGTCAGAACCCGATCCGGACGGACGGAGATAGACAGAATGTGCACACGCCAGACGGACAGAGGTAGAACTACTCATGTCTATCTGAGACCGGTACGAGATCCACTTCCCAAGCAAGCGGCCAGCAGTGAACGTGAATCGTCGTCAATTGTGGCTCACTTCCTTTCCAAGCAAGGCGACCTACTTGAAGACGAATGTCACCTCGACCTTGGCAATGAATGCAGGCAACGTGACAGTGGTATCCAAGAAGAAGACGTCGTCGGCGAAGTCGTACCTGAAACACAGAAGCGACAGAATGAAGTTGATCTTCATCCACCCGCCAATATATGTGCGACACTACTCCAGCATGTGTACTATGCAAGAAACACGCACGGCCAGGTACAGATACAGATTACAGGCTCCCCAGACAGGGGTTGCAGGCCATACGAGCCGGCCGTAGCAGAGAGGGTAAAACATCCATCACGCTGACCGCGTGGAACGAAGACATGGCACAACGTAACCCTAAGCTCTTTGCCGAGGAAAACAGGGCACGAAAAGTCTGGAGACGACATACCCTATGCACAGACTGGCAATCTCGAAGCTCAGATCCTCAAGGCCCAGTTTGTCAAAGAAGCTGCCAGGTGGCTTGATGGAGATCTTGACGCATCCGCGTACTGTCTACGGCCAGGGAGGCCATGATGCCGTCAGCGGCGGGAGACACCGGGAGACAACCAGAGCGACACCGTACCGAGAGACAAACGGAGGCACCATACAAGACCGGCAGGCATAAATGGCTCACAATGAGACGCACCCGGCAACACAAGTAGACACACAAACAGATAGACGCAAGAGGACACGTGCATGCCAGGGAGCATGCAACGCGCGCACGCGACACGTGCTAGGCAGGTGCAGATTCGGATGAGGGGTGGCTTGAAAGCGTAACAGGTGCGGATCGGGGCGGCTTTGGACTGCGGGGCGGAGTGCCAGCCAAGTCTCACAGCCTCTTGAGCCTACCTGTTCGCAGACGTCTCCCGAAATCGATCCTCCGATACTGATCCCACCATAGTTCATGTTACGGTCGCACGATGCCTCAAGGAAGATTGAGCTCCTGGGATGTATGAGGCAGGCATCCATTATTGGACCGGAACAGACCACACGTCAGTCGGCATCCATGGCATGAATGTTAGGATGAAGCTGTCAGAGCAGATGCGGAGTTGACAGCCGTGAACGTTCATGCATACACAACGACCTTCCTTATCGACCGACCCCGGCTACGATCCTGGCATGCATCCCCCCACTTCACGTGTAACAGCCGTACATGTTTCAGTGGATGTGGGCTATCCGCTGGCTAGGGACAACTTTGTGCCCCCCCCAGCATGGTTGGTCGCCCTCAGCGCACCGCGATGTGCAGATAGAGAGCTTACACGTCGCGTCTATCTACAACTGTAACTGAACAAGGTGCCGTACGTACCCCGAGGTGCCGAAAGCCACCTCGCAGGGCCCGGCCGGGATCTTTATCGTTAGGCCATGGGGGCACTCGTTGGGGAACCAGGTGAGGGTCCCGAGGCTCTGCGCGGTATGTTGCGGGGGTGGGGGTGGGGGGAAGGCAAAGGCACCCGTCAGGTTCAGGTGTATGGGCAGGCTACACATCTATCTGATGATCGATGGAGGGATGGAAGGGCTCATCATAAGCTGCTGCATACTGGACACGTTGTCGTAACAAACACCGCGTGCCCTTACTTCGCAATTCCAGGCCCGCCCTGCTGCATGCACACGCACGCACATGCACGCAAACGAAATAAAGGCGCGCATGCCGGAACTCCCGTGCCCAACCGCCCTCGCTCTCGCCAACGTTAGCCCCACCCGGGTTATTTAAGGGTCTGGCTGGTAGATCCGTAGGCAGCCTTAGCTACGTACCCCGATACAAACCGTACAACCGTACCGTGCCTTGTGTGCCCCGCCCCGGTACAACCGTACCGGCACGGAATTGGATCTCATACCTCCGTACAACCGTACCGTACCGTGTGTGCCCCGCCCCGGTACAACCGTACCGGCACGGAACTTCGGATCTCATACCTCCGTACAACCGTACCGTACCGTGTGTGCCCCGCCCCGGTACAACCGTACCGGCACGGAACTTCGGATCTCCATACCTCCGTACAACCGTACCGTACCGTCGTGTGCCCCGCCCGGTACAACCGTACCGGCACCGGAACTTCGGATCGTCCATACCTCCGTACAACCGT
>LSYV01000101.1:247309-258824 GCA_001584585.1 Gonium pectorale | reverse complement strand
ACGTTGCAGGCGGGCGCCCAAACGACCACTTCCAGCAGAGCCGTGTGGCTGTATGTGTGGTGGAGGAGGAAGGGCCGGGCTGCCATGTTGTGCGCGCATTAGTTCTCGGCCGGGGGTAGAGGGTTGGAAGGCATTCTCAGTAGGGGTAGGGGGGGTAGGGGGGGTAGAGAATGGTCTCAGCTCGGTGGGGTTCCCGCAAGGTTGGGGTCGTCATCGACGCAAGCCCCAAGCAAGCGCGAAGCAGCAGCATGTGGACGCCTGAATCAAACGAGCTGTAAACCCCAGCCTCGGGCGCAAACCGTACACCCCAGCTGACAGCAGGTACGGCGCCGAGGCTAAGGCCAAAGCCCCAAGCCCAAAGCCCAAGTGCTCCAACCGAATAAGCCTCGGGCTCCGGAACCGCGGTCTACTGCCAACTGTCAACTGCTGACGGAAAGTCGGGGCGACAGCCCGCCCACCTGTGGACCGCAAAGGTCATGAAGGACGCGAGAGGCACCATGCTGTAGTCCATCGCGACCGTTAGTCCGCGGACGCGGTTGATGGCGCGGATGTAGTACGCCTCGGCGGCGCGGGCGGCCTCAATGCGGGCGCGGATGGGCTCCTGGCCGGACGGATCGATGCGGGGGAGGCGGGGGTGGAGGGGAGGGCAAGCGTGCGGGCTGTGTGAGGGGGCCGAAGGGGGTGGAGTGGGTTTGGAGGGCATTCTCATTAGTGTCACTCGGAAAATGTTTCGGTACTTGCTGGCCGCTGGTTGACCTTTATTGCATCTGCTGTGCGCAATCTGCCACCCCGGCTGCCCATCTACCAGCTAGATGCTGAGCTGCGCACATGCGTGCTGCACCCAGGACATGCGTGCTGTGCGTACACGCGTGCGCGCTTGCTGCTGCCGTACGCCGTACGCCGTACCTCGAGCACGAGCATCTTCACGGTGAGGATGCCCTCGGCCGCCTCCTCCAGCAGCTTCAGCCGCTCGTCCGTGTGCTTGGCCATCTTCTTCCTGCCCGCACGAATAAGGTAAATCGGTATACACTCGATGACGATGTTTGTTGGCCCGGGGCCCGGCCACACGTGTCGTTACGCGCCACTGAACCAGCTGTTGTGCGCCACCGAGCCAGCCGTCCCCCCTCACACACCCACACACACACACCCAAGCACGTTCTCGAACGCCCTGGTGACATCAAGTCAGCCAGCCGGCACCAAGCAGGCAGGCAGGCAGGCACCCGCCGGCGCGCTGGCGGCTCACCGGTAGGTGGTAGTCATCCGGGCGAGCCCGATGGCGATGGGGATGAGCGCCAGGGGCGTCAGCACGCCCATCAGGGCGGACACGAAGTCCAGCTCCAGGCTGATCTGTTGGTAGGGTGGTTGGGCGGTTGGGCGGTTGGGGAATGAGTTCGTTGGGGGGTTGGATGCGCCTTGATTGGGTGATCGGCGGCGGGAAATTATTTTGAGGGGTGTGGGGGCTGGGGATCAAAAAGTGCACTCGGGGGGCAATCCCGGGCGGCTGGGCGGTTGGGGACTACGTGCCCGCGGCGCCGGGTGATTGGGTGATTGGTGGGGCTACGGAGGGTTGTAGGGGCCGGGTCGCACTGTAGGGGCCAATCCCGCCGGCGCCAACAACCTCGGCGCTAAGCCCGGCAGCAACTGCGAGCGGTGTGGCCTCTTTCCGCACACGCAGCCACCCAGTCTCATCGGAGCGACCCATGGGTCACACTATCCCTGCCGAACGGATGACCCATACGTACGCGCTCCCTCGCTCATTTCCCCACCATGAGCAGCACCACCAGCACCAGCAGCGGCCCCAGGGGGGCGAAGGGCCACAGCGAGATGCCCATAATGAAGCGCCAGCAGTCGCCCGAGATGAGGTTGACGGCGCGCCCGAACATGTCGGCGTTACGCGCGGGCGAGAGGCGCAGGATCTGCAGGCGGCGGAGAGGGAAACGGTGGCAGAAGGTGAAAACTTAAATAGGCGAACGATGGCTGGGAAGCGGCGGCGGTCTCGTTATCGTGTCTCCAATGAGTCCAAGGGCCCATGGCGGGCGGGGGATGGGCCCGTCAAGATCCAAAGGCCGGTTCCTGGCCGGGCGTCAAGGGGAGATGGCACACGTTACACCGCACGTTGCCGTACCTTGCCGTACAGTACGGCCATCATCTGTTGCATCATGATGAGCCCCAGCTTGCGCCCCAGCCACAGCATCTGGCGGCTGCTGTACAGCCGGAACACCAGCAGCGCCGTCAGGCCCGCCGCCCAGCCCCAGCCCTCGCCCAGGGAGGTGGCCTCGGGGCGGTCGCGGTACGACTGTGCGCGTGTACATGTGCGCCGTACGTATGGTACGACATCACCACGGCGGGGTGTGGGGGTGGGGGCATGGAGGAGCGGAGGGGGGAGGGATGGGCGAGGGCGAGACGGTGGCGTTGGTCAGGACAGGTCATCAGCAGCTTGTTGAGGTGGAGACGGCAGGGCGGGGCGGTGTCGGGCGTGGAAAACCGGTGCTACCGCCCATCAAGTAGGCCGAGTGCCGCGGTTCCGCAGCGGTGTTCGTCGAGCCTGATGAAGATAGACGGGGAAGGAACGATGTATGGCTTCCAACACCCCTCACGCTGCATGTATGCTATTGGCGTCACCTTGATTGGCCTCGTGTCAAAGCGCCAAGGCCGCGACGCATGCACGAAAACTCCTGCGACGGAATACCGCGGCC
Organism: Gonium pectorale; assembly: GCA_001584585.1. NCBI lineage: Eukaryota > Viridiplantae > Chlorophyta > Chlorophyceae > Chlamydomonadales > Volvocaceae > Gonium > Gonium pectorale. The sequence continues at coordinate 256,128 of LSYV01000101.1, read as the reverse complement.
CCCTTCCTCCTTCTGCAGCCCCAAGCACCACCGCCCTTTGCTTCGCGCCAGCGCTGCGGCATGGGACATGGCGTCCCCGGGCCCAGCCAGCAGCCAGCCTCCCTCCTCCCTCCCCACCCCCACCCCACCCCACCCCACCTCGAACCACCGCAGGTACTGGCGGAGGAGGACGGTGGCGGCGATCCTGCGAGGATGGATCCAACAGTCGGCGCGTTGCGTCGAGTAGTTGGCCGTTGGTAGTTACTCGGTTGATTGATTCTGCTCTGGTTGCGGAGGTCCAGGTCCGAAGCGCAGTGCGCTCTATCTCAACCCCGCCATGCGGAGCGCCCTTCATTTTCAACTCATATCTTCAGTGGTTAAGCGCGTTCGCTTCCACCTGTCTCCGCACGCTTCTTATCCATCCGTCGATGACCTTATGTGCGCACCAAACCCAGAACCGAAGAACCGGAAAAGCTCCCGGGGGAAACACTCTCGGACAGTCCCGGAACCGTTCAGATCTCTAAACCGATGCAAAGGAAGCTCAGGAAGCCAGAAAGCCCAAACCAATAGCCCCCGCGCCGGGAGGGGCCCTGGAAAGGCCCAGTACCAAAAAAGGACTGCCCCTGGGGGCCCGTATGCGACGCGGGCTAGTCATCGACTCACGAGCGGGCGCTCTCCAGCAGCGTGTGTCCGGCCTGGTGGACGAGCAGGCGGCCGTGCAGTCGTACGAGTGTACGGCTGGTCGGGCGGAAGAGCCAGTGTGAAGACCAGGAGTAGGGCAGCCAGGAGGGACCGGCCGCCGCCGCCTTGACCTGTATTCCGTGTGCAGATTGGCCGGGGGCGGTGCGGGGCGAGGGCGGGGGGGGGGGACTTGAGCCCATGCGACCAGAACGCATCCCGCACCCGGCGGCAGCCGTCCCCGCCGAGCGGGGAGGGAGGGGCGGGCGTTAGTTCTCAATGCATGGATGTGTGCGTATAAAGGCGGGAGGGGGTGCTTGCCGTGCCCGACCCCTCCCTCCTCCCCAAGCAGCGCCCATCGTGCAAGGCAGCAGCAGCAGCAGTCCCGTTTTGGCGGCGGTGTGCGAGTCCGGCTGTCTGTGTCTGCACGAGTCGGCACCCGAGGGCCACCACCTGTGGGCCCAGCGGCAGCCCAACGGCAGCAGCAGATTGCAGCAGCAGCAGTACCTTACCACGGGACCTGAACTAGGCTGTGCCTGCTCCGCGCGCCACGTGCCCGCCGGCGGTTCGCTATCTTGAAGCCGTTCCCCATCTTGCCTGTCTACCCGCCGCTGGCGCAGGCTCAATAATCTCCGATGGCTCTAACGAACAAACCCCGCTCCGTTCCGGGTCCCCCCTTTCCGGGCCATTACTCACGTTCCCGCCCGTGGCTGCCGCCTCTGCCTCGTACGCGGCCGCCCCATCGGCCACGTAGAACAGCGACGGCAGCACCTTGGCCGCATCCGGCTCCTCCAGCTGTCCGCGCTGCGCCTTGGCAAGCAGAGGCGACACGTAGCCGAAGCTGAGCCAGGCCCACAGCCCGACCCTCTTGTGGCGCGGCGCCGGGGGCGACGATGTCGCCAGCGGGGCGCAACGGGTCGGCATATTCTCCGCCGAACGGATTAGCCAGGACTTGAGATGACGTGAGTTTAGCTGTACCAGCAGTCGGTGGTTGACAGGAATCCTGCGTAGGGGGCGTGGGGCGCGATGGCGCCAAAGAATGTTACGGCCCGGCCCGTGCCGACCGTTAGCCTGACCGCCTCTACTAGTTCTCTTCATGAAAAATACGGTTTGACGCATTGCATCGGGTAGGAATGTTTCAAAGTTGGGAGTGGACGCACTAATGTGCGCGTCAGGCCAGGGTCGGGCCTCGCAGCAGAACCGCGCGATGGCGCTCCAGGACAACCGTTGTCAGCGATGTAATGACATTTTCCCGATAATGCAATCTGCTCCGGTTTTTTGGCGCAGCTGAAGTAAGGCCGTTCAGTCGCCTCCCCTGTTGGACCACAGCGCGCGTGCTCCCTGGCCTTACCTTCAATAAGCAGGTAGTCTCATGTTAAGCAAGATTACGGCCTCACTCTGAGCGCGCCTGTCTGAGGAGGGAGCGAGCCGCACGAAGGACATAGCACCCAGCCCGCACTCGAGGTCGCCTGATAAAAAATGGCACCGGTGATAATTCAACACAGCCACATCACTGACTGAATTACAAAAAGAGCGTAGGTTTGAGCCGCCGTACCACAATTGACAGAGTCAACATAAGCCGAAATTATGAAAGCTTATTGATAACTATGTGCTGCTGTGCGATAGCTCCGTAGAACTCCTAAGATTGGTGGGTACGGCACCGTAAGTCCCTGCTCCCCCCGACTGCCGCTAACTGCCTGATTTCTCGCATAAGCCTGCTCCGATCCGTGCTTTGATATCATTATGGTGCCGCTAGGTGGGATACAAACTTGAAGCACAGACAGAATTTCGTGCTTGTGAAATCTGCACCTCCTGAATTTCCATCTTCACAAACTTGTAGCGCATTTTGAACATTATTGACATCAATATTGGAAGGCCGAAACTCTGCCTGCTGGTCATAAAGCTTGAAACTCGAATACCGCCGCCGGAGTTTAACACCGCAAATGCGAATAATCTCGCCTTACTTGTGCTTTACTGCTGTTCATGGCCCGCCTTCCTTCCCGTATCATGATATCCAGCTCAGCGGTAAACATTTGGATGTATGGTTGGAGCCATCTCATTGCGCAGAGGAGGACAGCAGGTGCATGTCTCGCGCGGGTCGCTACTCTCACCACCGGCGTCCTTTACCGGGCATCTGCAGGGCTATGGCAGCTGCCTGCCTGATTAGCTACGTTTTGCTGCTGCAGCATCTGCGGATCACGGTTGCACTTGACCGGGAATGTCACCTCACATTCTGCATGCCGTGTCATTCTTTAACACATACACACGCAAAGCCTCGCCGGTCGCGGCGTTGGGATGGACCTTTCTTTCTTGGATCCTTGGGGGACGACTTACTACTACTCGCCCTCGACGGATCGGCATGACATGCATTTGCCTTCGGCCACACATAGCCCGGAGCACGCCTTGATTGCAGGTTGCAGCCCAAACGCCCCCAACGCATTGGGGGACGGAGGGGTGGGACGTCCCTTCACCAACCTTGCCTTGTGCGTGCCCGCCCGCCCGGAAATGAACATCACGCCTTCGGGTAAATGAGGTGTGTATGGCATTAGAGGCGGGCGCCCTGCCTCCCTGCCTCTTCCTTTGCAGGTGTCTTGGGCGTATCGCTAAAAAAATTTAGAAATATGCACAGGAAGAGGTAGCCCCGCGTGCCCCGCCTCGCTCCCCGCCCCGCCTGTGCCCGTGAGAAAGCGCCGACATCGTGGCCGTGTGATGCGAGGTGCGGGAGGGGCGGGGGTGGGGGCGCGCGAGGCTACGATACGAAGTGGCGCGGCACGGTCAGCGTGCCGCACCGCAAAACACAGATTCCTGCCGTCCACCCCCACCCCCACCCCCACCCCAACCTACCCGTCTCCCCTCCGTACTGGGAATCGTGGGCTGCCCCAGGCATACACCAGATGCGTGAATAATTATTACAGGGATAGAGGCGCGATAGATTAGTCCGTCGGTAGCTTTTTCGGGGCCGCGTTGTGGCGCGCGCCGGTGCCGCGAGCGCGTGGCACCTCTGGGCCCCTCTACACGCTACGGCCCAACGGCACGCGCGCGGGACACCTACCTGAAAGACGTGATGATTAACAGTATACTACTGATGGCAACATCGGCTGTGCAACGGCACGCGACCGGGAAGAACGAACAGAACCTCAGTAAGGACCGGTCTGCTTTAAATGAACAGGGCACGTTAAACATGGCTAGTCAGGAGGGGGGGCGCGTCTACCTGATCATGATCAAGACATCATCAATACATCATCATCATCATCATCATCATCACGAGGACCGCGGTATGCATGCGCGTGCACGGCAACCGCCAGCGCAGCGCATCACACCACACGTGTACAGACGTACGGCACATGAAACGGAGAGCGCCCACGGCCCCCGGCACGAACTCGCCGGGGCCAGCACACAGGAAGCCGTACCGTACTTGCGCGGCGACGGCACGTGAAGACGCACCCACACACAGCCACACAAACACACACAAACACACACCGTGCCGTGCAAACACCCGGGCGGATATGACACGCCGGACCCGGTCGGTCCGCCGTCTTCGCAAGGATACTCCCGGGAGCCTCCCCCTCCAACCCCCCCCCCCGCCACCACCACCCACCCACACCACCCACCTATCCACACACACTCGACCGCTTGCCCACCAGGCACCCATCGACGCAACGCAGGCGCCCGTTCTCGCCTCTCCGCCTGTAACCATTCCACAGGAAAAAAAACGGCACCTCGGTGCACCGCACTCGGCGATCGACTTGTGTTTGTACTTCCTCTCGCGGGGCGCGTGCGTGCGAAACACGTCGTCAACTCAAGTCACGCCGCGCCCCGCCCTCCTGCCCGCAGTCACATCCATCCGGAAATCGGCCGGCCCATCCTGCCCCGAATGTAGTGCGGGCGTAACGCCATCGGTTACGACAAGCGAGCAACGCGAGCGGACAGGCAAACATCCATTGGGCGGTAGGGAGGCACACGCGCACGTGCAGCTGCATGCGCGCCCATCACCCAAGCCAGCGGACGCCGTACACCGTACGCCGTACAACGTGCGCCGTACAACGTGCGCAGCCCGCAGTACACGCGTTCTCACGTGTCCACCGCGCAAACGCCCTCGCGCGTCCGCCCTCCCCCACCCCCACCCCCGCCGGCAGCCCAGCCGCCGCGCGTCATCAGCAACCGTCGTCGTCAGTGGTCCGCATCAAGCAATAGAGATGGACACGGAGAGAAAGAAAGGAAAAGAATGGAGAGAGCGGGGGATGGATGCCCGGCCCCCGTCATCATTCCGTTTGCGCAGCCTTGCCCACAAAAAGGAAAGGGCCCCCAGTCCCGCCGCCAGCCCCCCCGCGCCCGTTCCGCGTGCCAAGAGAGCGTTTGAGGGGGGATGGCGGCCGCGGGGACGAGCCAATCAAGCAAAGCACGGCAGGGCTGGGCGAGCTGCGCGGCACGTATTCGTTCCATATCTTTTAGATACACACAGCTCCCGCGACCCCACCGTCGCAATACGACGTACACGCAAGCCGCCGTACGCGCAACAGCCGCACACACGACGGTAAAGCAAAATGTACGGCGACATGTAAAACCCGCAGCGCTGCGGGCCGCCTGACTGGGCCGCCCGCCCAGCGCCGGCCGCGCGCGCAAAGTACAGCAATCAAGTACGGCACGTGAATAACCGCAAGCATGTACGGCAAGGAATTGAGTGGGAATGGGAATGCAAACGCGCACACCGCCCATCGGCGCTGCGGACACCGCTGCCATCGCTTGCAGGCATGGGTACGGCATGAGCAACAAAGCACGCTATTATGCATTGTAATCATCACACAGCGCGCACATCCACTAAACGCTGAACCGGCAAGGATCACAAAATAAAACAATTCCTCCTCGTCCTCGTCTTCCTCCTCCTCCTACTGCGCTCGCTCGTTCTCTTGATTGCTTACTTGATTGCTCGCTTCCTTGCAAGGCTTGCAAAGCTAAAGCAAACGCCAAAGCCCGGCCGCCGCTTCGGGTTCCGCCGGCGGCGGCGGAGGCGCGTTGGGGGCCCGCCGGCGAGAGGAGCGGCAGAGGCGGACCCCCTCCGTCCCCTCGGGCCCTGGCGCCCGCTCGGGTCCTTGCGTCCGCTCAGGCCCTGGCGCCCGCCGCCATCCTCCTCGCGCGCCGCCCGCCTGCCGCGCCCGCCACCCGGTTGGGGCAGGAGCCCAGGCGCTCCAGCACCACATCGTCCTGAGCCACCTGCGCAGGACAGGAGGGGTGGGGTTGGAAAGAGTGAGGAGGGGAGGGGCGGGTGGCGGAGGGGCGTGGGGTCGAGGAGCGGGGGTTGGGGGCGGGGGATGGCAAGGGGGACCTGAGCCAGGAGACCGGGGCAGGGGTTAATAAAGCGCAACCACCAACCCTACAACGGCTGGCGCCACCTGTGAGAGAGAAGAGGACAGACGACAAGGGGGGGGGCATGCGGGGGCCAATCAAGGGACCGGAATGCGCCCCCGGGTCCGCTCCCCGGGGAACTTGTCGGCAGCTGGAGGCCGCGGGTAAATGGCGGCCCTTGAGAGATGGGGGAGGGCGAGGGGATTTTAAAGGAGCAAAGGGTTGAGAGCGAGGAGGGGTGCATAAAACAGGGTTTAGCGGGAGCGGGACCGCATCCATCCGTCTGGCGGCGGAGGGAGGTTAGAGGGTTGGAAGGCATTCTCAGGCGGAGGGGGGGGCGGTGAAGCGGGGTGAGCTTGGGTTTGGGTGTGGGTGTGGGTGTGCTGCCCTGCGGTGCGGCGGGCGCCCATGGCGGGTGGGGGGGGCGCGGAGTGAGCAAACCAGACGTCTTCGATTTCCCGACCCTCTTCCAAACTTGCCTTGCTCCCCTGGACGTTCTTGAACCACTGGAACCTGGCCACCGTGTCGCTCTGCAGCTCCAGCACCGCGTGCCCAAAGCTGGGGTCGCGGAAGGCGCTCCAAGCCGGCTGGCTGGACTGGCAGAAGCCCAACGGCTCACCGGCAGCAGCGGCGGCGGCGCTGGCGGCGGTGCCAGCGGCGCTGGCGGCTGTGGTGCTGTTGGGGAGGATCAGCAGCGGCGGCCCTCCTGCCACTCCGGAGGCGGGCTGAAAGGAGAGCGTGGGGCAGCCGGGCGGCTGGACCATGCGCTGGTAGATGGGTCCCCAGGAGGAGGGCGCGCTGGCTGCCATGGCGAGGGGGCCCACGCCACCGTAGGAGAGGAACTGCGGGGGGTGGAGGGGCGGGGTGGAGAGGGGGGGTGGAGGGGCGGGGTGGAGAGGGGAGGTAGCGGGTTTGGCGAGTCGGGGGTTGGGTGTGTGGGTGGGTTTGGCAACGTGTACCCATGCGCAACGGTTTCGGTCCCGATATCCGTTCCGGTTCCTGTTCCGGCTCTGGCTCTGGTCTTGGCTCCGGCCGCAGCGTGCGTGCTGCAATGCGGCACGCCGCCGCCAAACCCGAACCCCAACGCCCCCCAACCCCCAAAGCCCAACACACCCAAAACGCCTCCGTCCCGCCCGGCGGCGGCTGCGCCCCGCACAACGCGGAGGCGGTCCCGTGCCGTCGCTGAGCGGCACGTTCGGCGACGGCCGGCCGGCGCCCGTACGTGTTGAACTGCTGCACAGTACGGAACGCACCTCGCAGTACGTCTTGTTGGTGGCCGGCACGGACTCGTCCACGTAATTGCGGTACGGCCCCTCCACGTTGCCGCCGTCGCCGATGGTGACGTAGATGGGACCGCACGTGTCGGGCTGGTACTTGTACATCGGGTGGGTGCGCTCGTACGCGTGCACGTGGCCGTTGAACACCATGTCCACGCCGTACCTGTGCTCGTACGTACGGAACAAAAGGGGGCACGTACGGCGCTGTCAGGTAGGTGCGTGCGACACGGCGCAGGAAAAGGGGCCGTCGCGCTGGCTTTTGAGCCCCGACTTCCCGATCAGGTAAACATGCTCAACTGCCAACTGCCAACGAACTGTCAACTGCCAACCGACGAGGGGCCGCACCGCCGCCGTGCGCTGCCGCCCGTGTGTTTCGCAAGGCACGACGCACAGCGCCGGACACGCCAGACTCGCTGCACACACAAGGCGACCCCACGACCGGATTGGGTGCGGGAGGGTGGGGGGGTCCCCCCCCCCACACCCAACCACCCCAGACGACCCCCGCGGCGGCGCCAACCCGCTGCCGATGCCTGTGTGTGTTTGGGTTCCGGACCAGGACCGCAACCAACCCGCAACCAGCCCCGGCCAGACAGGACCGGGCCGACCGGGCGCGGCACAGAGCTGTTGTGACCCCGCCGGGCAAGCCAACTGCCCAGAGGAGAAACCACGTGGGACAAACAAGCCAAGTCACTCGTAAAAGCAATGTGCCTCCGAACGTTCGGGGTTGTCTATTTGGCACACGTCCGATACTTGCTCCCAAAACACACGACACACGACAGCAGATGTTCTCGCCACGTGAAATGACTCGCGTGGGAAACCACCCGAGGGAAACACAAGCCAACTCACTCGTAGAAGATGTCCTCCCAGATGCTCATGAAGCACTCCATCTCCTTGTAGTGCACAAAATAGGTGTGGTACGCAGAGGCGTGGAACTGCCGTACGGACGGGTCGTACGATCAAGGAGGCGAGGGCGCGGAGGGGGGGCAAGGGGGAGGGCAGGGAGGGGCGTCAGCCAGTTGCGGTGGGTCCCACGGATGTGCCGCAGTACGGCAGACAGGCTGTACGGCAGACAGGCTGTACGGCCTGCAGTACGAAAGGCTTGCAAGAAATAAGGCCCCTTAACTCGGCGGCGGCGTTCCGCAGGCTGCAGCGACGGGGTTCCCAACGACCAGCAACCCAACGGACGCGTCCGACCGCCAACTAGCAACCGCCCAGCTCAACCCCCCAGCCCAGCCACCCACCTGCACGAACAGCCAGGGCGTCTTGCGCCGGTCCGTCTTGGCGAACTCGGCCAGCGCCCACTCGTGCTGCGGGCTGCCGGGGTGAAAGGGCTGGTAGTTGTTGAGCGTGATGAGCTTGGCCACGCCGCCGATGATCGTGGCGTGGTAGAGCGAGGGGCTGATGCCTCCGAAGCCGGAGGAGGTGCCGGGCGCAGGGAATCGCGCGGCGTAGGCCTGGAAGGGGTAGTTGGGTCGGGTAGGCGAAGGAGGAGACGTTGGGGCCAAAGGCCACCGGGATGCCCACCGCCTCTCGCGAGCAAAG
>LSYV01000101.1:167353-179306 GCA_001584585.1 Gonium pectorale | reverse complement strand
GCGCTCGCCCTGCTGCAGGCGGCGCGTTCAGTATCGGGGATCGCTGGGACTGGCGAAACGTCAATGTCCTCACCGTCGACGGCAACAGTACCCTTTCTGATAACATCGCCAGTGACACGGGTACGACCTGCTGGGCTGCATGCTCCGTCCGTAACTCGAAACAGGATGGGCTGGCATGCGGGGCCTGGGTTGCCAGGCGACCAGCACCACAGCTTTGTATTGGGCGTGTAGGCTGCCTGGAGGATCGATGTGAAATGAACGGTTTGACCGCCTTTCCTGGCATTGCCGGGGCGGGGCGGTGTTGCGCACTGCTTGGCCCCATGTCCGGGTTGTGTATCTACCTGGGCCCACTTACAACTAAAAAGCCCACACATCACCGTCCCGCGCGCCCAAACCGCCGGCAGGTGGCGCCATACACGTTTGGGGACATGTCCAAGCCCTGACCACCAACGGCAACAGCATCGTATCTGGCAACCGTGCCACCTCGGGTGAGGACACGGTCGGCAGCCTTAGTTATTGCTGCCACGGAAGGACCCCAATGCCCGCACCTCGCCCCGACCGTGGAATTTCAATCCCCGACGCTCTTCAGACTCCCCTGAACACAGTTTACACACAACGCAAGACCTTATGATTTCTAACCCTTGCCAATTCGGTTGCCTGTGCTATATAAATGAAGGCGGCGGCGCATTTCAAGTGCGTGGCGATGTTGGATTGCTCATCTTCAACGGCAGCAGTTCAATTTCGAACAACACTGCGAACATTGGTACGCGGCTTGGTTGAAGGGTAATTGGAAGGCTGATAGAATCGCTAGGTTGGGAAGTCCTGTAATCCAGCGGGTGTGCATACATGTGCCTACATGGGGCCCGGATTGAGGACCGGCAACCCACCAAGCCCTATCCACCGCCCCGCCCCGCCCTGCTGCAGGCGGCGCATTAAACATCGGGCTGGAATGGGACTGGCGTAACGTCAATATCCTCACCGTCGACGGCAAAAGTACCATATCTGACAACAGCGCCAGTGGCACGGGTGAGATCTCGGCTGCATGCTGATTCATGCCCCGTCCACTCCTGGAAACTGGCTGGGCCGACATGCGGGGCCTGGGTTGCCGGTCTATCTTGCATAAGCAGCCGGCACCATCGCAGGCGGCCAGCGGAACAGGTTTGGGCGTGTCAACTGCCGACAGTATCGTTGTGTAATAACCGAATTTGCCGCCCTTCCTGGTATTGACGGTGCGGGGCGGTGTTGTGCACTGCTTGGCCCCATGTCCGGGTTGTGTATCTACCTGGGCCCACTTGCAGCTACAAGGCCCCCACATCACCGTCCCGCGCGCCCCACCCGCCGGCAGGTGGCGCCATAAACGTTTGGGGGACATGTCCAAGCCCTGACCACCAGCGGCAACAGCGTCATATCTGGCAACCGCGCCACCTGGGGTGAGGCCTGGGTCACGGCGGCAGATTCGTCCGGGACTGTCACTATGCCGCCCTTGGTATTATTCCCATTAAAACCCATATTCGCTCATACGTGATATAGCCTCCTACGGGCACACGTCATGTGGATGGGCTGCTCGCTGATCGGCCCCTACGTACATATAAGACCCATCCTATCACGCCAGGGGCATCATTACAGCATCATTTCGCAACAGCACTGTTCTGCAACAGTTCAAGCCGTTGCATGTCCGAACCCGACCCCGAAACCGACTGTGCCTGTGTTGGATGCAGGTGGCGCTATTCGGGTCGCCGACAATGTTGGACTGTTGACATTCACCGGCAGCAGTACCATTTCAAACAATATCGCGACGGAGGAGGGTACGCTGGTTCATTGAAGAGTCGTTGGCTGGCTGTCAGTATCGCGTAACCTCCCTGACGCACGCCCGTACGTTCGAATCGCGGCTGCATGGGACCCCCCCTCCATGCCCTCCTGCGGTTATGTGTGGCAGCCCACAGACACCTAGCTACTCACATACGGCGCAAAAGCCCCTATCCACTCCGCCTCGCACTGCACTGCACCGCCCTGCAGGCGGTGTCATCAACGTTTGCCAAGTCAGTGCCCTTGCCATCGTCGGCAACAGCACCATATCTGGCAACAGTGCAAAATGGGGTGGGACTTGGTTCGCATTGGTGTTCACCTATTGTCCAATCATACATCACCCCACGCCTAGGAGTATGCATAAGACACCAAACTGAATATGGCATTGACCCGCTCCCCCCATATACAAATAGACATCGCTGCCCTGCAGACCTTTGTTGACTCCTCAAAATGTTCCCCATGCAGGCGGCGCGGTCTACGTTTGGCAGTCCTCCCAAACCAACGCCGTTTTGAATGGCGTTAAACTATTGACAATTAACGGCACTAGCGTCATGTCGAGCAACACCGCAACCAAGGGAGGTATGTTAGTTGCAAGGGGCATGGGCTGCCCGTACCTTGCATCCTCCAAGACAACTCTCACAAAACCCTACTCCCACATCTTACCTCGTTCTGCAGGCGGTGCCATCTACGTTTGGCACCGCGTCGAAACCCTTTCTATCGATGGCAGCAGCACCATATCGGGCAACAATGCCGAATATGGTGAGACATGGTCCGAGTCAGATGTGCGCATGCCTTCCTTCCACATATGTGTGTGGAGCATGCTGTGGTTGCTCATGAGGCATGTATGGTTGGCGCCTTTGATTGTATGTTCGTACGCATGTACCAAATCCCCGCCGCTAGGAGTTTGTCCTCCATTTAGGCCTTCCCTTAAGTGCTCATCCCCCCTCCCAACCGCGGATGTCATTCATCTTGCATAAATGCAGGAGGCGCAATTAACTCGAACAGCGTTGGGCGATTGACCATCAACGGTAGCAGTGTTATTTCACAGAACACCGCAACAGAGGATGGTAGGTTGGTCAAAGGCATCGTCGGTTAGTTGCCAGCTTTAGATTGCGATTAGATAGTCCGAGGGCCGCCGCCCTACCAGACAGGCAAGAATGAAATACTCCATCCAAGCAAGTAGCATGCGACAAATTAGCTGACATTTTGTAAACTCGATCCAGTAGCCACAGGGTACTCGATGCAGTAGCCACAAGCTACAAGACCTCCATCCAGCGCATCCACGTATCCTAAACCCTAACTCCAACATGTAGCACTCGGCTTTGACCCTTTCGAGCCTAGTGGTGAGGCTCGCACCTTCGGGCACCTTCGGCAGTAGTATACGGCTTGTGGGTGCTCAGCCGCCGCACGTCGTGATCTGAAGATCCCCGACAGAGTCCACCCAACACACTCCCGTGCCCAACCGTAATCGTCTGCGTGGACCTACTTCCGTAACATTGTTGCTAGATACAATAGATACACAACACCAAGTAGATTAGTGCTACCATGTTGTTGTAAGCTGCAGCTCACAGGGTCGTACCTCGTCCGCACAGATTTACTATTATTTATTACTAATAATCCCTCGCTAAATTCATTAACGTTGTCATGCATACGATGAACCTGCAGGCGGCGCCATCTGTATTCGGTCCAACATTGAGACCCTTTCCATTGACGGCAACAGCACTATATCTGGCAACCGCGCCATTGGTAACAGCGGTGAGGCCTGGGGACCATTCCAAATTTATTCTGTCTACTCTGCCCTGGGGCTGACGATTTACTGATCGTCTTCATGCCATTTTAAGGGTTATAACACCACTTCCATGACCCCTGTACTTTGCTTTGAACATTACGTGCAGGCGGTGCAATTTGGGTGGACCGCGTGTCGTTCTTTGCAGTTAAAGGTGGCAGCGTCATCACAAACAACAGCGCTAAAGTTTACGGTACGTGTTCTCATGTTGGTGCGAGTGGTAGTTGAACACGTTTCCCCGCTATACTCCCCGTGTTCATCAAGCGGCTGAACGGGACTCCGGCCTTCTCTGGGGAAGGGTATCTTCCTGCCACCACCGCTCCCGAATGTGCTCCTAGTGGCTGGGGCCCGGCACCCCCACTGCCATACCATTACCCGTGCGGCGACAAGACACAGACCCTTCCTGCAGGCGGCGCTATCTACGTCCGGTCCGGTTCCGGCACCCTTACCATTGACGGCAAAAGCAAAGTTTCAGGCAACCGCCCGGAATGGGGTAAGGCCTGGGTCGTGGCGGGCAACACCAGGGGTGGTGGGAGATAACCAATTCAGGCGGAGTGCAATGGCCTCCGGTTGCCCAAACCTTCCAGTTACACTTCAAGCATCCATCCAGGCGTCAAATAAGGACATGCCCCAACCCTCGAATCCGCTCTACCCATACCCGTCTCCGGGACCCCCGTCTCCGGAACCCCCGTCTCCGTCCGGACGGAACCACCATATGCAACTTCCTCCCACCAGCACCAGGTATGGTTGGTATCTGGTCCGAAACTGCCTGACTGCCTGACAGACTGCCTGACTGAAATGTATATGTCGAATATATGTTTGCAGCGTCTTGTGGGCCATTGCGGCTAAGAATACTTGAGTGACTACTCGTATGGGCGTGGGTGTCTCTAGGCCGTCGTACGCACTATAGAGAGAACGGCTAGTATGGCCCTGAACACGCCAGTCGCCCTAGGAATTCAGTACCTATGTAGGTGTCCACACCGCATGCTTTATTTGTTGTGGCCCCGGCCCTCGCTGAGATATATATTGCAGACTTCTGCTCGGCGGGGGCGTGCGGACTGGCATCGTGCATCAACGCCGGCGGCACCTGGACGTGCGGCCCCTGCCCGGCCTACACGACTGTGACCACGACCACGGTCCTCGGCGCGAAGGGACCTACGTGCCGCGGTACGTTGAACCCAAACAAGCTAATGAATCCCCTCCCAGTTACCAATTATAAACTTCCTACCCAGCCAAGCTCCCGTTCATTTGAGATCTACCCACATCTGCTGCTTCTGTAGGCTACGACGCCGGCTACTACCTGGGCTGCTTCTCGAATATGACGGCAGGCGACATCTCACTCAAAGTTACCGTGCTGGCTACCAGGACCGACATGACGCCAACACTCTGCGCTACGCTGGCGCGAGGGGCAGGTGCGGCTGGGTGTGCGTGATGGGGCTCATCAGGCCATCAGCTTCGTGAATTCACGCTTGCATTTGTAGGGAAGTATTGTGACACATGCACTATAACGCGTTAATTACTGCAAGACCCGTCATCATGCGCAGGACACATGCTGTACGGACTGCAGTACGGCTCCCGCTGCTACGGCGGCAGTGACCTGAAGCTGGTAACTAGCGGCGGCGCCACGGCTGCTTGCACCACTCCGTGCTCCGGGGACCTATCGAAATCCTGCGGCGGGGATTCAGCAGCGAGCCTGTACTCGTTGAGTAAGTAAAATGTTTTCGTCGTAAAGATAGATAACCGTTCATGCTACTTCGCTGGTAGCTGGGGCGGCAATACATGTGGCTGCAGCGCACCTTTGTGTAACTTCCTGCGCTCAATCGATCCGACGTCTTGTGCAGCTACCCTCATCATCAGGGGCCCACTGGACTTGCCCCCCTCGGGCCCCACGCAGCGTCATACCTGGGTTGCTTTGCTGCAAAGGACGGAGACAACGTGATGCCAACGAGGTTCGCAGACGGCCTTCGCCTTGCGGAATGCGGCAAACTCGCCGCGGATGCAGGTCTCATCGTGTACGGGGAGCAGGGTGGTAATCAGTGCTTTGCTGGCGCCAATCTTACTCTGGCGTTCTCACTGGGAGCCAGCTCCAGCTGCGACATGGCCTGCATTGCCGACCCCACCCAGACGTGCGGAGGACCCCGGGCCATCAGCATGTTCCTGCTGGGTGACGTGGTGGACGGGCTGCCCAACCTTGCGCTCGACCGACCGGCCTACGCCTCGTTCTCATCCCCCGGATCGCTGTTCGGGCCGCAGTGCGCGGTCGACGGCGTGACGCAGTACTTTGGGGATGCGCTTGAAGGCGGAACGTCTTACATCTTCCGCGCATCTCTGATCTCCGCCCCCTGGCTGTCAGTCGACCTGGGCGTCCCAACGGCCATCGCCCGCGTCGTGATCTGGAACCGCTGCGACTGCTGCTCTGACGGGCTGCAGGGCGCCGAGCTGCGGATCGGCAACGTCAGCATCATGTCAGCTCCGGCCGACACGGCCCGCATCCCCGAGAATCCCTTGGCCTGGAAGCAGAACGCGCCTCTTGGCCTGTGCGCCTCCCGGGTCGTGACCTTTAGCACGCCCCATGTTGGCCGATGGGTGACGTTGCAGAACCACCATCCGGGCTCCGACGGCGTATTCCACATCACTGAGCTCCAGGTGTACGGCGTCTACCCAGGTACGGCATGTATCGGTACGTACATACCTACCATAACCTCAATCCTCCACAGTGAGCTTCCAGCAGATGTGGCGGATCGATGAAAGGCCCAGTCATACATCTGCGTGTCCAGAAGGCCCCATAACGCCTCCACTCCCTCTCTTTATTGCATGCAGCCGACTTCATCTACGCCGGCCCCTCGCTAAAGCTTCCAAGTGGCCCTTTAGAGCGATCTACGTCCAGCATCGAGTGCCGCCTTAGAGTCAAGGGTCAGGGTCAGCAGCAGCAGGGAGTGGCGACATGTGGCTATTTGCAAGCAGCCCTGGAATGTGCTTCAACTTCTGCTGAGCCAGCCACCGTTGTCCTGGAGGTCGGGGTTGAGATTTCACAGCTGCTGGTTTACAACAACGACACCGCAGGAGGGCTGCAGTACAGCATATCAGTCATGGACAGAGGATCCATAGTGCCGCACTGCGGCCTTGCCTTTGTGGGGGTCAACCTAACGCTGGTCGACTCGGTGATCGAGGACGTCCCGCTCAGCACGGATGGGCCTCTTCTGGCATGCTGGTGGGTGTGGGTGGCGGATCCAAGCCATGTTGCGTGCATCGAAGCAAGTGGCTGGGTGGCCGGCTTGCCTGATGACGATGGCCTGTTGGCCTGCCTGTTTGCAATGGGGCGAGCGAGTTTATAGTTGCAGCAAGTCCTCACTGCAGCCCTTGTTGATCTCAGCCATATTAGTTGCATGCAGTACGCAACAATTGAGATAAGATGATGCACTCATTCCGGTGAATCGACTCCTTGTTACTTCCTCGGGAGCGGCCTGCTTCGAGCTGGCACAGCCCCAGCACACGCTACACTTATGTGTTTATGCTGATGAAAGGATGGCACATTAGTTCTGCAAAAGCGGGCCAGCGCTGCGTGCAAGGAGTGAAGCGCGGGCACCGCGAGTGTACGCACCAAGCATCAGGCGCCAATGCAGGCCAAGCCAGGGCGTCGGTTGCCAACGGGAGCAGGAATTGCCGAATCCGCAAAAAAGAAGAATGAGCCTACGAACGAATTTGACATGTGTGATGCCTGCTCTATACAGTACAGGAATTTCAAGGCGTTCCGCGCGCATTCAATGTGGGAATGTTGTACTGCCTGGCGCTCTGGTTCACCACCGAATCCGCGCATAATCGCTCTGAGTGATAGTGGCTTGGAGATAAAGCTGCATGGTCGGATTAAGCCATTCACGGCTGCATGCCCTCCTGCCCGCAGGGGCTGTGAGGCGGTCACATTTCGCAACGTGACCATCAGGGGCACGACGACACCAAACAGCGCATCATCATCAGCAGCAGCAGCGGACATCGCGAATGCCACTCGGCAAGGCGCCGTGGCCGCTTCTGGCGTCCTTGCCGCCCGGCTGGAGGACTTTGTGTGCTCTGGGGTGACGGGTGCTAGCCACTGGGCATGTCTTCAAATCGACTTCCATGTACGTGGGGTCGTGCGGTCGCGGAGTGAGAAGGAATGCATGGCGGGCCTTTGACCGAGGCGCCGATGCACAGGCCATCAGCTGGCACCAAGCGTATTGCCTGCAGCCAGTAATTGATATGACGACGGAAGTCATCATGTGTGGCTGCTGCGTGTGCGTGGTTAAGTTTCCTGGCAAATCGATGGAGTTCCTCGCCTGTATTGTATCGAGACACTAATGTGTTCAATCGCTCCCGTCACTTGACATTCGGGCCGGCTGCATTCCGGCTGCTGCCTCAGGGAACCTCTGACGCACCTCAGTCGTTTCACTGCGAGCGCTGCGTGATGAGCAACAACCTCGTCAACGCTGAGGGGGCGGGGGCGCTGGTGCTCAAGAGGGGAGCTGTCCCTGCCGGACGCCATGCCGGAAAGGCTGCCCTCCGTGCGTCTCTATTACGAAGCAGCTTGATTGGGAACATAGGAGGTTCCGGAGCCGCCATCTACATCTCAGTCCACCTAACAGTGAGTAAAAACTGATCTCGTATGGGCAATCCTACCCTATATAATTAGTGCTACAAATGACAACGTAATGCTAGTTAGCAAACCCTAATTTACACCACCGTAATTGCGCAAACCGTCAAACACAATAAATTTACGGTGGAGTCAGGCACGAGGTTGACCGGAAGGACTTACGATTGGTGATTTTGGGGCCTAAATAATAAGCACCGGGGCCGACGCAGGCGCCCACCCAGCTGCCCATTACCGTATGCCCTTCCACATATAGCACCCTTCTAGGGCGAAGTACACCCATGTCGCGTCCTTTCAAGGGTCGCGCAAGGATCCATGACTGTCCATGATGGCTCGGTACTTCGCGATGTTCTGTTATGTTACATGCGCCTAACGGTGGGTGTCCTCACGAGCCATAAGGTCCAGGACACGCCATCTCTCTTCAGAAGCTACAAAGAGAAATGCGAGAGACCCAGATCACGAACTCGCTCACGCCACGCAAGCAATGACCTGTTACCCAATGGTCGTTACCGCCATGCAAAGATGCCAAAGGGCGCCATCCGCACAAACGGGCAGCTGAACAAACCTCCCATCGCGAAGCGCACGGCCTTCACTAGTGTTTGCGTGCAGCAGCAGCGCCTCCGACCTCTAAACATTCACTTTCATCCCAAAGCTAGACAGAATTCCGTCAACAGCCGCAGAGCCGGCGCAAGCCGTTGAAGGGTGGTAGCAAACAAGGTGAGATCATCGGCATAGAAGAGCAAAGGGACCTTCCTGCCGTTAATCACGGGGCACCGCTCCACGCACATTTCAGCCCCTTCTAATCTATCTTTTGCCTCGATATAATCAGCCACAACCTCCACAAAGAAACCGAAGAGGCCAGAACTTAGAGGGCATCCCTGCTTCAGGCACTGCAGAGACGCAAATGTGGGGCCCAATTTGCCATTGACCTTCACTCCAAGCAGGACCTTCTCATAGCTGGCTTGGAGTGCGCTAAGCATTTCACCGTGGATCCCCCTCTCCTCAAGTCGCTACTAGAGATGCCCACGCGGAACACGGTCAAACGCCTTTTCAAATTCAATCTGGCACAATTGCGGGTTAACATTGCTCTCGTACGACGCAACGGGCACCCCACTCTTGGCCATCACCAAGCTAAGGGTCATAAACCCGGTGCCAGTTACGGTATGCCCAATGGAAACTCGATATGGGGTCTGTTACATAGAAATGCCTACCCGTACAATACGGCATGACATGTCGTTTCCCCACTGCACGCCGCACCCGCACCCCGCCCTCCCCTCGCACCCCCCGTGCACCTTAACCCCGCAACCCCCCGCCCCGCCGGCGCCGTATTTTGAGCCGTATTCTGCTATATCGTATTGCAATTTTGCAAAATGCGTATCAATACGCATACTGGAATGGTCAGGTGACGTATTATATATGCAACCTTCAGCGCGTCCGTCATCATTTACGTTTATCGTCTGCTTGCTGTTGGTTTCAGGAATTGGAGATGGTCGACAGCACTTTGTCTGACAACCTCAGCCAGTATAGCAGGTAGGTGCGAGTCGCGGATGACGATGTTGACGTTCTCACGGCACGTCCTCCCTCCACTTCTGGCTATAAGTTGCTTAGACCATGGGAGTAAGTAGAGAGTAAATGTTTCGACAGTGTCCGACCATTGATAAAGGCAACACCTTCGTCGCTGCACTACAGCCGTCGTAATCATTGAGCGCATACATGCATCAGCAAACGTGCATATATATGTACATCGTCCGTAGCCCACCTCGATTATCTGGGCCCCAGCCAGACGTTCTCTGATGATACCTTAACACGCCGTGCCACGACATTGTCAGCCACGGGCTGACAACTTGGTTTGCCTACCCAATCGGTTTGCATGCAGCACGGATGGTGGCGGCGGCGCGTTGGTCATGGCCGAGCATGCTGTGGGCAGTGTGCACCTGCGGGGCAGCACACTCAGCGGCAACAAGGCGGCACATGGACGGGGTGAGTTCAGTGCGCCCCTTCAGCGCAGGTGCAGGAGGTAACTGCAGGTCCTCCGTACAACTTGGAACCGCCTGCGAAGGCGCATTGCCGTGCGTACTAAATGTATAGAGAATGGCAGCTTGGGGCCCGGACAGGGGGGCCCGGCAACCCACCAGCCTAGCCCCTACCCAGATACGGTAGGTGACAAAGCCCCGACCTGCCCTGGTACCTCCCTGCAGGCGGTGCTATAAGCGTTCAAAACTTCCTCGATGCCCTAACCATCGACGGCAACAGCACCATAACTGGCAACAGCGCAAAATGGGGTGAGGCTTGGGTCGCAGGTGGCTGCATGCCCTGTCCACTTCCGTTGTTGGCGGGCCGACCATCCATTCGGGGCGCGTTGGCAAAGGGGTAAAAGGAATAGGGTTTGGGGGATCTGCCCCCGCCCCCGGCTGGATACGGGCACCAGGTCCAATCGTTTGCGGTCTTCGACCCGCATTGCCGCTTGAAATCAGCGCTATAGTTATGGGCGCGTCGTATAGTGGGATTCATGCGTCCCGAAATATCTCCCCTGGTTCTACACACTGGTTTCGAAGCAATTCAAGCCCTCGCGTTGCCGCACCCACTCCTTTGTGCTCGTGGTGTACGCAGGCGGCGCAATACAGGCGTTCGGAGGTCTTGGAAGATTGACCATAAACGGCAGCATCGTCATTTTTAACAACACCGCATCGAAGGACGGTATGCTGGTTCTTTCAAGGGTCGGCAGGCTGCCAGTACCTCGATTTCTCCCTGGCGCCCGTGCGAATTACACGCGGCTGTATGTATGGTACTCTCCTTCCATTCGTGCCCTCCTCCGTAATACCTCATATACGCTGATGCCACCCGTGATGCATGGTGCATGATGCACGATGCAAAAGTGGTCATTATTTCACACTGTTGTGCCCCATGCAATGCTCGCTGAAAGTCACAGGTCGTTCGACTGCTCGGCTGGGGTGGGGGCGGCAATCAATCGGCCGTGCTTGCGGCCCGGAATGGGGCCCGGCGGCCCTTCACCAGCCTTGCCCCTGACCAGGCCCCGGCCCCTCCCTGCAGGCGGTGCTATCAACGTTGACGGCCGAGTCTCCGCCCTTACTGTTGAAGGCAACATCACCATTTCTGACAACCACGCTGGCGCTGATGGTGAGGATTTCATCGCGGCGTTATGTTCGCCTGGCCCGTCCGCTTACTAAGCAGTCCGGACATGTGCGACTGGTACAAGTCAGTTGCCTGCCCTTGCCACAGGCCCCAAACTTCCCCTCCCCTGAATCCAATGCTATCATCGCCCGCCCGCAGCCCCATGGCATTATTAACCACCGTTGCCTCGAGTATGCCAAATGTCTACTCACCGCCGCCACTGGTACTTCAATCCCCGACGCCCATCAACGTCGCTCGTCGATGGGTTCGCCCGAATGCAAGCCTTTCCATCGCCGCGCTGCCAGTATCTCGATTCCTCCCTGACGCCCGTGCGAATGTCACGCGGCTGTATTTATGGAAGTCTCCCTCCGTTCGTGCCCTCCTATACGCTGATGCCACCCGTGATGCATGGTGCATGATGGAAACGTGGTCATTCTTTCACACTGTTTGGCCCCTTGCAATGCTTGCCGAAAGCCACAGGTCGTTTGGACTGCTCGGCTGGGGCGGGGGCGTCAATCCAGCGACCGTGCTTGCGGCCCGGAATGGGGCTCGGCGGCCCTAAACCAGCCTTGCCCCTGACCACGTAAGGAACCAGACGCCTCAACCCA
>LSYV01000101.1:134526-152915 GCA_001584585.1 Gonium pectorale | reverse complement strand
TCGCCCTGCAGGCGGCTTCATCAACGTCGCTACTGTCAGTGGTCTCACCGTCAACGGCAACAGCACCATATCTGGCAACAGCGCAAAAGGGGGTGAGGCTCCTGGTACTTCCACCAAACCCCATATCCGCCTGTTTTGACCGCCCTTCCTGGCATTGACGTGGCGGGGCGGTGCTGCGCACTGCTCGGACCCTCCGTTTATCTACCTAGGCCCACTTACAGCTACAAAGCCCCCGCATCACCGCACCGCGCGCCCAACCCGGCAGGCGGCGCCATAAACGTTTGGGTATATCTCCAGTCCCTGACCACCAGCGGCAACAGCGTCATTTCCGGCAACCGCGCCACCTGGGGTGAGGCCTGGGTCACGGTGACAGATTCGTCCGGGACTGTCACTATGCCGCCCCTGGTATTCCGATTAAACCCCATATTTGCTCATACGTGATGTAGCCTCCTACGGGCACATGTCATGGGGTGGGGCTGCTCGCGGATCGGCCCCTACGTACATATAAGACCGGACTTCGAAACCGACTGTGCCTGTGTTGGATGCAGGTGGCGCTATTCGGGTTGCCGTCAATGTTGGACAGTTGACCTTCACCGGCAGCAGTACCATTACAAACAATACCGCGACGGAGGATGGTACGCTGATTCATGAAGGGTAGTTGGCAGGCTGCCAGTATCTGGTGTCATCCTCGACGCCCGTGCGTACGACACGCACCGGCTGATGCCACTTATGATACAAGTGGGACCATTGTCCTGGCCACTGCCCACGACGGGCCTGTGCCACCGTTCATTCCAAGTTGGGGATAGCCCTGCCCAATGCTCGGGCCGGTTCTATTTGGCCGAATGCAACGCTCGCCGGCAGCCATTGTTCGTTTGCTCGCTGCACCCTGAGCGTGTGGCATTATTGCGGTTGCGCATGCCGCCCTAAGTGGGGCTTGTAAACCCATAGATCCGATCTGACAGACGGCGCCAAGTCCCACATCAACTACGCCTCGCACATTACTACATCGCCCTGCAGGCGGCTTCATCAACGTCGGTCCAGTCAGTGCTCTCACCGTCGACGGCAACAGCACCATATCTGGCAACAGCGCAAAAGGGGGTGAGGCTCCTGGTACTTCCACCAAACCCCATATCCGCCTGTTTTGACCGCCCTTCCTGGCATTGACGGGGCGGGGCGGTGCTGCGCACTGCTTGGCCCCATGTCCGGGTTGTGTATCTACCTGGGCCCCCTTACAACTACAAAGCCCATACATACATCACCGTCCCGCGCGCCCAAACCGCCGGCAGGTGGCGCCATACACGTTTGGGGGAATGTCGAGTCCCTGACCACCAACGGGAACAGCATCGTATCTGGCAACCGTGCCACCTCGGGTGAGGACACGGTCGGGCGCCTTAGTTATTGGTGCCCCGGAAGGCCCCCAATGCCCGCACCTCGCCCCGACCGTGGAATTTCAATCCCCGACGCTCTTCAGCCCAGCCCCCCTGAACACAGTTTACACACAACGCAAGACCTCAAGATGTCTAACCCTTGCCAATTCGGTTGTCTGTGCTATATAAATGAAGGCGGCGGCGCAGTTCAAGTGCGTGGCGATGTTGGATTGCTCATCTTCAACGGCAGCAGTTCAATTTCGAACAACACTGCGAACATTGGTAAGCGGCTTTGTTGAAGGGTAATTGGAAGGCTGATAGAATCGCTAGGTTGGGAAGTCCTGTAATCCAGCGGGTGTGCATACATGTGCATACATGGGGCCCGGATTGAGGATCGGCAACCCACCATCTAGACCGTACCCGCCGCCCCTTCTCGCGCTCGCCCTGCTGCAGGCGGCGCGTTCAGTATCGGGGATCGTTGGGACTGGCGAAACGTCAATGTCCTCACCGTCGACGGCAACAGTACCCTTTCTGATAACATCGCCAGTGACACGGGTACGACCTGCTGGGCTGCATGCTCCGTCCGTAACTCGAAACAGGATGGGCTGGCATGCGGGGCCTGGGTTGCCAGGCGACCAGCACCACAGCTTTGTATTGGGCGTGTAGGCTGCCTGGAGGATCGATGTGAAATGAACAGTTTGACCGCCTTTCCTGGAATTGCCGGGGCGGGGCGGTATTGCGCACTGCTTGGCCCCATGTCCGGGTTGTGTATCTACCTGGGCCCACTTACAACTACAAAGCCCACACATACATCACCGTCCTGCGCGCCCAAACCGCCGGCAGGTGGCGCCATACACGTTTGGGGACATGTCCAAGCCCTGACCACCAACGGGAACAGCATCGTATCTGGCAACCGTGCCACCTCGGGTGAGGACACGGTCGGGCGCCTTAGTTATTGGTGCCCCGGAAGGCCCCCAATGCCCGCACCTCGCCCCGACCGTGGAATTTCAATCCCCGACGCTCTTCAGCCCAGCCCCCCTGAACACAGTTTACACACAACGCAAGACCTCAAGATGTCTAACCCTTGCCAATTCGGTTGTCTGTGCTATATAAATGAAGGCGGCGGCGCATTTCAAGTGCGTGGCGATGTTGGATTGCTCATCTTCAACGGCAGCAGTTCAATTTCGAACAACACTGCGAACATTGGTAAGCGGCTTTGTTGAAGGGTAATTGGAAGGCTGATAGAATCGCTGGGTTGGGAAGTCCTGTAATTCAGCGGGTGTGCATACATGTGCCTACATGGGGCCCGGATTGAGGACCGGCAACCCACCATCGAGACCGTACCCACCGCCCCTTCTCGCGCTCGCCCTGCTGCAGGCGGCGCGTTCAGTATCGGGGATCGTTGGGACTGGCGAAACGTCAATGTCCTCACCGTCGACGGCAACAGTACCCTTTCTGATAACATCGCCAGTGACACGGGTACGACCTGGGCTTTAGGGCTGGCATGCGGGGCCTGGGTTGCCGGTCTGGCATATTCCGCCGGGACTGCCGCATGCGGCCAACGGGACGGGTTCGGGCGTGTAGGCTGCCGGAAAGATCGATGTGAAATGAACGGTTTGACCGCCCTGGCATTGACGGGGCGGGGCGGTGTAGCACTCTGGTTGGCCCCATGTCCGGGTTGTGTGCCCACCTGGGCCCACATACAGGTACAAAGCCCCCACATCACCGCCCCGCGCGCCCCACCCGGCAGGTGGCGTCATACACGTCTGGGGGCATGTCCCAGACCTTACCACCAACGGCAACAGCGTCGTATCTGGCAACCGCGCCAGCTTGGGTGAGGCTTTTGTGGGTGCCTCATGTATTTCTGCTCCCAAAGGCCTCCAATGCCCGCACCGCGCCCGGACCATGGAATTGCAATCCCCGACGCTCATGCATCAGCCCCTCCTGAACACAGTTTCTACACAATGGAAGACCTAGCCATGTTCCACCCTTGCCGTGTATGTTGCCTGTTACGGATGAAGGTTAGCGTGGGTTTGCACGATGCAACATGGTTTCTTGTCTCTGCTCATGCCGTTATTGCCACTTAGGGGGGGGGCTTGACAACCCCTCGGTCCAGCTTGGTTATCTTAATCGTTATTTCGAATAGAACCCCTTCTGGTGGACATGATTTACGAAACATGAGAGAGCAAACTTGACCCGGACTTGATCGAGCGAGGTTCTGACAGGCCACATATCATCGTCAGCCGCACGAATTTCAGGGTCAGTAGACAACCTAAGATGTATGGGTCCGATCCCATGTGCAGTCAATCGTGGACGGCCGCGGCAACATCTTTCAAGGCTCCTGCTTGGATGTGTGCCCGGTGCTCAGTTCCAATTATGGCCCGTTTCAATTCGATCCCTGATTTGGTTCTTGGTCGGGAGACAAATGTCAGTAATAAAATTGGAGTCTAATGGTTCTGCTGGAGCCTGTCGAGGAGCCGGCCCGGCGCTGCTCAGCCGCAGCTTTGGCCGCGAAGAGTGCCATGATTGCCGAGAGCCTGCTTATGAAGAGCTTTTACGCGGGTCCTGGGGATGCGCGGGCGATAATCTGTGACCGCGGTCTACGAAATGCATTTTCTTGAGGTTCACCCAAGTCCACTCAAGTGTACCCGACTGAGGTCGCACAAATCAGGGATTCGAATTGAAACGGGCCATAATTGATATCGGTGTTGTGGTGCTCCTAATGGGCGGTGAAGTATCAGGCGCTTATGTGTGCGATGCCTCGTTTTCCTTTTTGCACCACTGGCAGAACTCCTTGAAATGCTTACGAAACCGGCGCGGTCCCGTAGGGGCGAAATCGTCCCCACCCAACGAATTTCCGGAGGAAAGGGAAACGTGCGGCCTGACGAATCCCCCAAATGGAAGGTAACCAGGCTGCATCGGTCCCATTCCATGTACGGCGCAAAAGATCCTATTCCTTCGCCCCGCACGGTACTGCCCGCGACCTCCCTGCACGCAGGCGGCGCCATCTCCATTAGCGGCAACGTCACAGCTCTTACCATCGAAGGCAAAAGCACCATATCAGGCAACAACGCCGATTGGGGTGAGGCATGAATGATGAGTGGCGGCGGGATTCATGCTGCGTCCAAATATCTGACGGGGCGGCCATGCTGGCTTGGTGTCAGGCGTGGCAGCGGCGGCGGGCTCTTTCGGTGTCGAGCTGGTGCCCGCTTCCTCCCGACCTCCCCCGACCTCGTCCCTTGAAGGGCAATGCCCGGATTGCACATGGGGCCTTTGTGCGTAGTCGGAGCCGTTGGCATCCCTCTAGCACTTGATGCCTGTCCTGCCGCGGGTGGCGATCCGCATGATTTTGGGCGTGCATGTCAAACCCCGACACCTGCACCCATGCGTCCTGACCTGAACCCACGCCGCCCCTGAATTGTCACCTGCCTGCTGGTATGGCCCCCCGTTGCCGCCCTTCCCCTTCCACATACTACACCTCATCTCCTATTAGTGAAATCGCCCACCAACACCCAACTCTACCTGCCCCACCAGCACCACCCAACTCAGCCAGCACCACCACACACATCGCACACACACCCCACCCAACTAACCTAAAATCCCAACTAAAACCCAACTAAACCAACTAACCTGAAACCCTAAAAACCCAACTAACATCACTAACACCAACACCATCACGATGCAGGTGGTGTAATGTGGATCGATTGCGTATCTTCATGTGCAGTCAAAGGTGGCATTGCAATCACAAACAACAGCGCTACATATAGAGGTGCGTGTTTGGGTATGTGAGCGAGTTGCCGGTTGACGTGGCTTGCGGTATCCCATTCCCCCGTCCGAATCTGATGATGTCTGCATGGGCCCCCCGTTTAGGAGGGGGAGAGGGGCTGCCCTTAGCTTGGCCCCTTCTTATGGGGCCAGGGTTCTGCGTGAAACCTCTGACCCTTCAGTCGTGCCCTGCAGGCGGCGCCATCTACGCTCGTTCCAGTTTCGGAAACCTTACCGTCGATGGCAACAGCACCATATCTGGCAACCGCCCTGATTGGGGTAAGGCCTTCCCGGATCGCGGCGGGCTGCATGTGTGGTGGTGGGGAAGATACGTGCCAAGATCCTGCTTCCTTGGGTGGGTGTGGGTCACCTGCCGGCGCGGCGTGCGGGCGTTATCGTGCCCATGCATGCAAGGCCTCGCTCCTTAGAGCCGCACACCCCTTGCACGCTGAGTAGCGTGCAATTTCGCCCGTGGCATATGGGGATATAAGGCGGAAAGGGTCCAGTTGCATGCGACCTACAAAAATAGGTGTATGCACATATACATGTGCACATAAGCACTATCGCATCGTTCGTTGCCATTTGGCTTCCTGTCTGCCAGTCATTTCAGTTGTGGTGCAACCTGTGAGTGGACATACCCACATTTTTGGGGGGCCCGCAGCCACCTTTAGGTGCGGTGCATGTACTCTGGTATCACGCACCTGCCCACCAGCTTGCATAGTGTGTGGACGTCTCTGAAGGCGTGTATGCCCATTCCATTCCTGCTCACTGAAGCCTCCACCCTCCATCGCCCCTACCCCGGGACCCAGCTTATCCCGTACCTTCCTCGCCAGAACTCCCATCGCCCCCTCCGCCCTCCCCTGGACCACCATCTCCCGCTCCACCGCCCTTCCCCGAGCCTCCCTCGCCCAAGCCTCCCTCCCTCGAGCCTCCCTCTCCAAAGCCTCCTTATCACAAGCCGCCCTCTCCAAAGCCTCCCTCTCCAAAGCTCCCCCAGCCTCCACTCCCGCCACCTATGCCACAGTCGCCATCTCCCCCTCCACCCTCTCCTCGACCGCCGTCTCCCGGCCCTTCCTCTTCCGCTCCTCCCTCTCCCAAGCCTTCTTACCCGAAGCCTCCCTCCCCGAAGCCTCCCTCCCCGAAGCCTCCCTCCCCGAAGCCTCCCACTCCACATCCTTTCCAAGTTCCAGCGTCGTCACTTCCACCACTACCCCCGTCTCCGCCCTCTCCCAGCCCTCCATCGCCCGGATCCCCACCTCCGAGACCACCAGCAAGATCGGAACCTCCATCACCAAGCCCACCGCTGCCCAGCCCACGACCGCCCTTAACGCGACCACCCAGTCCATGGCCACCTGGCCCACAACCGCCGTCCCCCAAACCCCTGAGCCCTCGGCCCCCAAGCCCTCGGCCACCTTCCCCACCACTGTCCCCGGCTCCGCCCAGACCGCCGCTGTCGCCGTCTCCTCTGCCGCCAATCCCCTTACCGCCCATTCCAGCACCGACCAGCCCAAGGCTGCCGGGTCCGCGTCCCCCTGCCCCTGAGCCACCGAGCCCAGAGCCAAGTACGTTCGTGCGTGTAGTATCGCTTGCTGTGTGCTGGTAGCTGTAACCTGCATCGTGTCCAGTCAGACAGAAGCCTTGCTTGTGTTCAGGGACATACGGTGTTGGTCAGTAGTGCCAAACGGATGAGATAGGCTATGTATGCCGTATGCATGTTGAGGAAGCCATTCCTGTCGACGCAGGTCCTCCAGAGCCGCCAAGGCTTGAGCCCTCCTCTCCAGCCCCTCCGGCACCGACGCCAGCCGCGCCCGAATTCATCCTGTTCACAATCATTCCCGTCATCCTGCCGCTCGAGGGCGGTGTGCTAACCCTCTCTGGTCGCTTTGACCTGGGAGGAGCGTCGACGCTGGTACCACATGGTTCTGACCAGCCGAACGTGTCGTTTGGATGCCAGTTTAACCTATTCCAAGAAGGACTGTCCGCAGGTCAGGGCAATCAAGTGACTCCAACGGCTGTACAGGTCAGTCGTTTCCTCAAGTGCGGTCGCTGTGCGTATATGAAACCATATATATACATATATAATATTATATATATGTGTACCATTTTATGTATATATATGCATACCATATATATGTATGCATACCATACTTCGCCATCTATCTGTAATGTGCGGTGATGTACCTTATCTCCCTGCTCGCGCTGCAGGCCGTAAGGGTGTCGCATACTGTGTTGCGCTGTTCCGCGCCGCCAGCCAATTCCCACGCGGCATTGCTGATGGTTACGGTCACGCGATCGCCTGCAAGGGCGACTTCGCTCTCGGACGGGGCTGTCACCACAAGCGAGGCCCTACCGTACACACGCGCCAACATTACGTGAGTGTTGCCATGTAACGCTGAACTTCACGCGTGGTACAAGGCAGCACCAGCATAGCAATATCTGACCCAGCGCATGGCTTGCGACATTGTATTCAATCCCATGCACAGGTACTACGGCGATTGCCGAAATGACTGCAGCCAGCATGGGACATGCCGCTTCGGCACATGCGTCTGCAGCTCTGGATGGACTGGAGAGACCTGCGCAGATCTGGTTCCCAAGCTCGTTATAGCATCACTGGATGGTGTGTCTAGAGGGTCACTGACACTGTTCACATTGCGAATGAAGATGCGCTGACTTCTGCTCATCTGTCATCAGGCGACTTCTAGCTAGCGTCCTTAAGCATTCGCTAAACAAGGGCTTTCATGTTGACTATTCGTTTCGCCACTATTATGTGCCACCCTGAGCTTCTCTTCTTCTTAAAAGTAGTAAAAATAGTAAGTACTACTACTACTTACTACTTTTATATGAACCCTCGACAGGCGGCCCGGCGGCAGGCGGGTCCCTGACTCTGGTTGAGGGTAGAAGCTGGCAGGCTCAGCCTAGGCTGCTGAACGAGGTTCCAGTGAACTGGATCCTCACGACCGGCTCTGGGGGCGATGCCATTGGCCTGCACATCGATGCTGTCTCCGGGACAGTGTCGTGGCTGGCGGTGTCCTCTCCTTTCCCAGATGTTCTGGGCCGGAACCGTACAGCGGTTGACATCGACATTGCGGCGACTGCCTTGGACGACGGGAGGACGGCCATGTACAGCTTCTCCGTGATCATAGTGCCACTGTACGGAGTCGCGGAGCTCAGACTGCGGAGCGCAGCAAATAATGCGAGTGGCAGCGGCGCAAGTGTCAGGGCCGGTGGCGTCCTAAGCCTGGTGGGACGCGTCACATACCATCCTCGCGCGCTCGCTCTACTCCATAGCGATAACTTGGCTGGTGAGTAATGGGGTAGCCACCGAGCGAGCACCCATATGCATGTTGCGTGGAAGGTCGCAGTATATATCCCCAATCAGCACTTGGGCTGGGCCGCGCGCACCACATACTGCAGCTTCAGTCGTATCGACCCGGTCGATCATACATGTTATAACAATAGATAACGGTTGCACTGGGTGTCCACATCAACGTGTACTTCATAGGGAATGGGTGCGCTTTAGCTGCGGGAACGACCCATACCGGCGCCCCCGTGCCCTTTCACAGCCACGCAACATATTAAATATCCCCTTCACCACCATGGGCTCTGTATATCGCAACTCATATGCCGCACTATCGCTACGAAACATTACATGATTGTTCATTGCGACCTGCCTGCAACAGGCAACAGTGCCACTACCACAAAGCACTAACTCGTGCCGGACATACATGTATGAGCACATGCTTGTATTCGTTGGATGCGTGCGCGCGCCATTACATACATCACAGGGGTGCCCAGCTTGAAGGATGTGCCAGTGGTGTTGCGCATCATGCCGACGGTTGCCGCTGGTGTGGCGAGCATGACCAGCGGTCGCGTGGCGATCGAGCTGCTTGCTCGTACAACAACTGCGGATGGCGGGTTTGAAGCGGTGTGGCCGGTGCCGCAGTCCGCCCGCGGGTGAGAAACTTCACGTATGTGTGCATAGGCTTTTGGGGTTCAGGCAAGCGCCTGTGCAACTCGTAGCTTCTTATCCATTCCACTGTCCTGAATCCGCTGCCTCCGCTTTCTTTCATCCGTCCGCGCAGGGCGTTGGATGTGGTGGCGGCGCATCCTGCGGCAATCCGGGTGCTCAACTGGACAGAACCTCTTCTGCTGGAGTGGATCGCGCAGCCGCCACGAGACAGCGAGTACGTCCACAATGCATCAACCAGCAGCACAGCGAACCTGCCGCCGCAAGGGGCTGCTTTGCCGACGCCGCTGACCGGGCTGGTGCAGCGGCTTCGGACCACGGTGTCGTTTCTGTACTCAATGGTAGACCCAGGGGCGTTCTCCTCGAATGGCGGGCTTGACCCCCGGTTCGCAAGTCCCACGCTTATCCTGGAGTTGGCCAAGAGCGTGCTGCTGGACCCTTTTGCGGTGTTACTGGGCAGCGATGAGGTGGGTGTCAATGCTGCCATGGATTACGCACCCCGGCGCGGAGGCGCGTTTGAGCAAGCGTCTGTGTCGTGTGCACAATTGGCTACTTGCAAGAATAGGTCGCTTCACCTGTTTGAGATATAGCACAGCTGATCATTACTTCATTGGTACTTTGCATTGCTGCCAACTAGACTACCTTGTGCGTCTTGAACTCCAGGAACTTGGTGCTGTCTCATTCACAACCAAAATCGAGGTTGTCAGCTTTGCAGGGCGGCCGCCCTTTCTCCAGGTAGGTGGGGCCTGCGGCAAGCGATGCGAGGAATGCTATGGATGGAAACGCGCAAGCAGCAGGTTCCGCGCATTCTAGTCCACATCCCATACACATTCTGCGCTAGCATTTCTTCACTTGTCTTGCCATTGTAGGTGAGGAAACTAAAACATTCATAAATGCAGGTCAATGCAAGGCTTGCAAGTGCACCCGTCGCTGCATGTGACCACAGCGAAACGGGTGGCACACCAGAAGCAGGTGCAAACAGCAACAACAGCGGCAGCGGCAACACCTCGACTTCTGAGGTGCCACAGCCTTCTGCGGTGTCACAGCTTCTTCGCAGCATATGCTCGACAAGCGGATTAAAAACGGGCGAGGCATCCTCGCTGTCAGGGCTGTCGGTAGCACGCGTGGCACTCCAGGCCCAGGCCTCTGCGGCCTCTGGAAATGTTAGCGGCACGCAGGCCGCGGAGTTTGAGGTATGGAAACATGCATGCTACCTGAACACGCTTACACTTGTTGCATGAAATTGGCCGTCACTTTTATCCGCAGCAATCCCTGTTGGTATGAAACAAACGCTGTGCATGTAACGACATAAAGCACCCACATCGCGCGAACCCAATCAATCACCATTCCAGCAGGGCAACAAGTGCACTGACACACTGCGACCTGCTGTTGATTCATCGCATGCACTTGCCTGTTCATTCGTTTCACATAGGTGACGGTAAGCATTCGTGGGGCCACAAGTGGCGGCGCCGAGAGCAGCGGCAGGTCCGAAACCACGCAGCGGGTGCGGGTGCTGGTGGAGGCGGCTTTGGTGAAGTTGGTCAGTGAGCCTGTGAGCGGCAGCCTTGCGGCGGTGCTGGCCCCAGGCGGCAGCACTGTGCTGACGCTGACCATTCGGAACGAAGGCAACATACCGTCGGGGTGAGTGGCAAGCGCAAAACGGTAAAGAGGTGAAGTTTACGCGTAATCATACGCCATCGCGTGTTTAGGGGAGAGCGTACGCGGCACATACATGTCCTCATCTTGAGGGATCACTCCCACCCGGGAATCTCCCAACGGTGTATCCTCCACCGCTCCCTCCACGACTGACTCACGCCCCCGGACGGACCTGCGGCTTTTTTTGCGCCTGGACGGAGTCAGCAGAGTGGCCAGCTATGGTTTGCAGGTTGGGCTCCCGAGCTTTTGGGCTCATGACTGCTTTATCATTCATGCCACTACTGGCCTGTCATCCGTTGTAATACGGTATTGGAACTGTTGACCTGTAGTGACCATCTGACAATCAGCCCTGCTACCAGTTGTTAGCTTTGGGGATGTTGCTACCGTACTCCTGCAGCACCCTACACACCCATTTGACACACAGGCCAATCTATTCCTAGGACAGAGCGCTTGTACTTAAGGCCACCTCTTTCGCGCAGCCCGGCGAAAGCACCCAGACACTCGCTTGCGTGCGTGTGTAGTGATGTAGAATCGCCAGCAGAACTGCGAACTCCTTCATTTGGCGGGACCTCTATATGTCTCTGATTGTCCGTATTGCCTGAATTGACTGTCATCGCAGGGCACTTTCGCTGCCGGCGATTCCACCAGAAATGTCTTGGCTTGCAGCTGTGACGGCTCTGCCCATTCCGCCTATCGCGCCGGGCGGGTCGGCAACCCTGCAGCTGCTACTGAGGGCTCCAGAAGGCTCGGTAGTGGGACAGATTTTCCGGACCCAGGCGACGTTGGGAACGACAAGAGGTGCCGCTGCAGGGGAGTTGCCCCTGTCAGTGGAGCTGGCGGTCGCGAATGAGCCCACAGGCAGTCTAGAGGTAAGGTTCCTGCGCCTATGCATGCAACGGATTGGTCGTGAGCGGGACCCCCAGCTGTGCGCGTGCGGTGTCGTCCGCCGCGCGGAATGTCGTCCCTCCGGAAGGCCTGCCACATACATTGATTGGTTGTGCACATGCAGGTTTCTGTTGTGGATGAGTACACCACGTACAGCCCGATGCAGCCCCGTGTGGCCAGCGCTCGCCTGCTGCTCAGGGGACCCGGCGGCGCTATCATCGCTCAAGGCCTGGTATGTGGAGGGACCTTGCCATGTGCATGTATAGAGCTGTTTGGATGCATGGGAATTCAGCGTCACATTTCCATCGCCGCCTTTTCTGAGCGTGGATCATGTTTTCAAAAGCAAGAGTGCCGTTTGTATGTTCTTGTCCTGTTGCTGCCGCAGACCAACAGCTCTGGACTGTTCACCTTCTCCAACCTCACTGCCGGTTACACGTACTCCGTGGACGCCCTCAGTTCTAACCACTCTGCGACCTCGCGCACCGTGGCCATCACAGGTGCGCTCTCGTTTTAGCGTACGGGTTTCCTTAGCGATCATACCAGCTGTATGTGGGTCAAACAGCTATGGTGGTTCTCTAGCGGTGAAGGTGAAGTAATCTGGCTTTGCGTTGAAGTGGCCAACAGCGGTGGGGTGAGTGAGACACGGCTGGATAAGAACGGTTGACAATCGGTTACATCGGTTGAAGTACACATGTTTATAACCGCCAGTTGACAATTTCGGCATGTTGGCTTGTGGGGCCGTTTGTGGGCTTTCTTGCATGCGCAGCGCTCGTCGCCACGACGTTGAGGCGTGACAACCTATCGCATCACTGCGCTCACATGTATGCGTTGTCTGTACGTACCAACAGGTGGCATGCGGCATCTACGGATCTTCCTGGCCCGCACCGCCGTTCGCACCACCTTTTCAGTGGTGCCCACGACCTTCCAGGATGCGGTCCAATTGACGGTCAATGTGAACTTCGCGACATTCGTGCCCATGCCAGTGATTCGCATGGAACCAGCACTTGTGTGAGTATGGCTGAAGGGCTGGCGGGAAGGCTGGAGGGCTGGCGGGAAGGCTGGAGGGCTGACTGCGCCCCCAAGCTATGAATCTCATATGACGACGTCATATGAGTGCCACTGATGATGAATGCGGTTATTGCGGCAACAGCTGAAGACAACAGCAATGCCGGCAGGCGAATGCAATTGTTTGGGCGAAGCCCCTGAAGCCCCGCGAAGGGGCATTGGAGGCCATCACCCGGCCCTTGGATCACCACATGGAGCCTGCGTCCGTCCATCGGTGCATGTGGACGTCCGTAACAACTGCAGGGATGGGCCCAAACAAAGAATCGCCTATCTAAGAAATTCTGGATGTATGAAGCCCGATGTTAGCATGTCACGACAGTCGCGACACTACAATTCAGTAATAGTGTCAACAGACCAGACCGTAAACCCTTCAGCAATTGAAGTTTTTGTCTGACTACACATTCCTCTTCTTATCAACTCAATCAACGCCGGCTCGATAGGATGGCTGGGCGGCTAACATCTCGGAACTATTGTATCGCCCCCGCGCCCTGCAAGTCCCATGATACAATTGCTGAGCGTCCTGATTCGGTAAAACCAAGCTGATGAGGAGTGGACGTAGGTCCTTGCGGATAGTGCCTCCGAACCCAAGGCTTATGGCTTCCCTGCGTGTAGAGAACGTTCCAGCCTGCAGCCTCCAGCTGGCGGTGCTGCTAAGCGTTTTCGTGCTGTTGCTTATTTGTGTAACCCATGCACTCATTATGGCTTACTTAGTTCGTGTAATGCTCGTGCAATGCACACATTGCGAACTTGCACACGCCGTCTGTTATGATCTGCGCGACCAAGCCATACACGCCCTGAATGACATTGTCTCCATCAAAAGACAGCTGGAACACAGGCGGTTTTCCCCATCCGACGACCCTGCCTGCTAGGACGTAAATCTTACACTCCCACGTAAATTGGGCCTTCAAGACTGCGGTGGCGGCCGGTGTACAGGGCTCCGACTTCAGAGTCCTCACCACAACCCCCTTTTCACACGCCTCAGTGCACAGTGCACAGCTGGGCATCACATGTGGGTTTCATTACGCTCAAGCAGCACTGCTATCTTCCTTGAAGGTGTATTAGGAAACTGCAGCAAGTTCATGGGGCCAGTGTCCCGGGGCATTTTACTGGGGACCCGCGTGATTCCCCTGCCCCTGGCCTGTTCTCTTTTCGAAACCCGCGCATTTCTCCCCCTACCCCCTGTTATTAGGAAAATAGTCCCAAAACCGAGCCGATAAAAACCGCCTTATCAAGATAGCATGGCTGCGCCCAAGCAAGAGTAGTCAAGCGACCTCCGCTTTCCCTTGCGCTGGGATGTCTGCATTCATATGTATGTGCAATGCCAAGCTTCCAACCGTCACGACATGTGCGCATGGTACGGTGCTCCACATATTTCGAAGTCTCTATGCGTGGCCCCTGCCGCTATCGACGCAGATACTGGGAGGACATCAATCCCAACAGCCTTGGGGGCTCCCTTACTTTGCGAGTCATCAACACAGGCTTGATCGCAGCGCTGAATGTTCGTGTGCGCATTCCACAGTTTCGCCAGGTAAGCGTGCTGGCTGCTGCTGTTTGCATACACTGCGCTAGCATCCCTATCTAAAGGCCTATGATTGATGTAGTGTTCTATTAAAGATCGATTATCTCTGTCCTTTCGTGCCGTCTGTGCACTCTCTCTGCACGCGATTCCCCCTTACATGCCTGCTACATCCCTGTATTCCCCATTGTTTTCCCTCGACCCCTGCAGACGTACGTGTTAGACTTCGTGGGTGCACGCTGGCTGCAAAAAGAGAACGTGGCAGCAGACAATGAGACGGCGAGTGTGGCTTACTACCCTCCAGGACCGGCAGCAGAGCTGGCTTGGAGCAGTGCCGTGCAGGAGGACGACGACACTGCTAACGGCTACACGCCCTCAAGCACGCCCAGGGCTGACCTTGACGGCGATTTCGTGGTGCTCGTCGGGCGAATGCCAGCGATGTCAGAGGTCGCGCTGGATTTGAGCATCAGC
The DNA here is from genome assembly GCA_001584585.1 of Gonium pectorale. Lineage (NCBI taxonomy): Eukaryota > Viridiplantae > Chlorophyta > Chlorophyceae > Chlamydomonadales > Volvocaceae > Gonium > Gonium pectorale. The sequence continues at coordinate 138,223 of LSYV01000101.1, read as the reverse complement.
CAGGACGTCGACAATCGGCGTACGTCCGGCAAGTAGCTAGGGGGCTAGTGGGCAGAGCCTCGACGGTAGCTCTCCTAAACCCGACGAGCTGTTTAGGAGTTTTCAATTATTGCTTAGCCAGCCTTATCACGTGTCACATTCTTCAGACATGGATTGCGTAAATGTATTACACGGATTGTGTGCTTGGATGTGTTCCAAACGTGCAATCAACTATGAAGCCCAGAAGCGTGCATGCTTATCACAACCCCCAGGTTTGGACATCGCACTTAGGGGATGGGCGCACACACATCGCATCACCGTACTATATGCTTTCCATGATGAACTACAGCTCCTGTCGTGCCGTCCTCCTTTAACATGTAGTCCCTACTGAAATGCAGAAGATGGAGCCGCCAGGTACCCAAGCAGCGCCCACCGCCAGCGCCGCCTGCTTGGGTACCGCCAGCCAGAGGACGCAACCAAGGCACACGACGCCAGAACACACAGACGGCGGCTGCAAAACGACTGCACGTACAGCACAATCAGCATCCGGTTCGCGGACCCGTGCGACCCAAGCAAGAGCACAGTGTTCGTAATCGGCACCACCTTCGTTTCTAGGTAGGCAACTGAAACAAACAGGGAGCATGCACAGCTGAGGCCACCACATAGAGGGCAGACTTCCGGCGCGCCCACGGCGTGGGCCGTGGTGGGCTGTGGGGGCCTTTTGGGGAGTCCCACATTTCCCACACCCGTTACCACTGAAGCAACACGACATGCCCCGTATATTCTGCTTTCTGTGGCAAGCGCAAATGCCTTATATTGTCTCCTACTATCTCCTAACAAAGGCCTTAGATATATCTGTCAGCTGTGTACGTATTCGGTCTTGCCGACTCCACCGCTGCTGCTCTCTGGTTGACTTGTTGCCGCAGGGGCTCGTGCAGCACTAGCAGCACCATCTTCTCTGCTCCGGAGAGCTCTGATGTACAGATTCATTGGGTGTACTGGCAAGGCGGTATTCAATGGCCAGTACCTACCGTTGACGTCTGCGACTGCGCTGAGGCCTTGATCCAAGGCGTCATGTGCATCCTAGAGAACGTGGCTCCCACGAAAGTGAGTCCGCATTACGCTATCAACGGAACAAGAGCGCTTTAGCTGCACTATCGTTGTGATGCTTTTAGGGACAATTCACCGTTGTCGACTCTGGAACACGTAAAAAGCATCACAGACAATGACCAAGAAAAACCACCCTGCCTTTCGTCATGTAGGAACTCAAAAGCATTGCCAGGAAGTTGGGGGAGATCTATGAGTTTCTTAAGAAGGTGCGAACGTGGCATATGGACAGGAATATGTGGCTGCGTTTCACGATACGTGCACGCATGAATGGTCCAAGCAGCAGGATCAGACCGACCGACGGCTGGCCGTTGCAGTGCAGTTAGCTAGGGCCCTGCAGTTTGCACCACGAGGCTGCACCCCTGCCGTAAAAGCAAAACGATGGCAACGGCACACCAAGACGCGGTGCATGTATTCCCTTGTGAATAGCAACCAAGCATTATCCATGCCCACTATGCCCACCGCACACGATGTACACACCACAGATTTACAGTGTATTGGGTGCCGACCGCCGGCGGCTCAGCAGCCATGAAGTGCGCCCCCCAATGCCACAAAACAGCGCGAGCACCGTCAGGCAGTTGCAGCACAATGTCAGCGGCAGCGGCGGCGAACACGCATGGGGCCACGAGGGAGTGGGTGTGTCAGTCACCGGGCAGCACATGGAGGATGTACGACCGCATGTGCGGCACCTTGGACGGAGCCTGATCGCCGGAGCTAGCATTCCCACCGGCTTATCCGGGCCCGGCGAGTTTCTTGTGGTAAGGGCCAGCTGTTATCGTTCATTCGAGCTTTTGATGATGACTATGAACCTAGGTAGTCAAAGTCAAGCCAGGGTCCCATCATGCCAATAAGTTGCTGACATCAAACTCACTCGGCATCTATTTTGTGTACGAATTGCAGGACGCTATCAAGGATTTTGTAAGTACCTATACAATGACGTTTGCACTTCGGTTGTAAGCGGGGACGCATTCGTTCCAATTCAATTGTATGTGTCGGTGCCATGTAGTCATGCATGCATCACATGCCTGAATATCCAAAGCATCACCTTGAATCACGTATTTTGGTCTAATATAATGTTAACACTTGCAGATTGTGAGGAAATTCAAGATTCCTGGTTGCTTCATCCAAATGGCGTTGCAATGCCTGGGCGTATGGGATAAGATCAGCGACTATGTTGACAAGATCACCGCTACCGCAATAAGCGCCATTGGCAACGCCGTTGGCTTCCCAGGTTCTGCATCCCCCGGTTCGTGGGTGGTGCACGCGACGCAGGGCGCTGGCGGCGAAGGCAGGTAGGTACCACAAGTAGACCTGGGCATATCAGGCGCCTAGCTCCAACGATATGGTGTCCTCTCTCTTCAGCTTTATCGCACCAGGCATACGCATTCCAAATGGATGGGTGGATAGATGCACGTACGTACGTACGTACGTGGCATGCCTACAAGTACACCTGCTGTACATACCAATACCTACTTATAATGGTGCCAGGCATGCGTGTTTTAGCTGCGTGCTGCCCCGACGCCTGCACGCCGTTACGACGAAGTGCGTACATGCTGCCTCTGTATGTGCAGCAGCTCTGGCCGCCGCCACCTCTTTGCGGACGGCTCGAGCCACATGCGGGATCTGAAGGGCGCACCGCTACCGCCCTTCTCAACTCTGCCCCGACGACGGCAAGGCCTGGGGGTCCCCAAGGCCATTTCTCCCGACCCAATCCTCACGACACCCACTGGTGCGTACCGGCACTGGTCCTGGTCGCTGAATGTGAGGTGCAGCATGGATAGAAGAGGGCGGGTTTGTACCTACCAGATCAACCAAGAGTGTGCCAGGCAAGGCAAGCCATTCAGTAGCTGTCAGCAGCTAGCTCTCGCATTTGGCCCTTGCTAGCTTGGCTGGTAATAGTAATAATAATAATAATAATGCTTGGCTGGCATTTGTGCAACCGCCGCCCCGTCGCCGCCGCCCCATTCTGCGTTGGCTGGACCCTCATACCCACCCTTGGCGCGCGCATCTACTCATCTTCATACTTCCGCTGTGTCACATACAGTTTGCCTGAATTCAATTTCTGCAGGCAAGGCCGTAGTCCGGTGGTTGTCTGCAATCCTTTTGTTCAACACAGCAGCGATGGAGATGTGGAGCCCAGAGTACTACGAGTACGTAAGGGATACAGCTGGTGGACACAGCCTTAATATACAACCATAGTCCGAGGCTTTATAATGCAGACCCGGTCCTGCGGGCGCTCTTGAATAGGGGCTCGCATGAAAAAGCCCGCACGCATGCGTCCATGAGCACCTCGTACAGTACATGCAAACTCGGCTTGCAGCAGTTCGGAAGACGGTGCAACTAACCCTACTTAGCAACTACACTATGGTAATACTCTGACGTACGATCCCAGAACGTATCCCGGAGGTCTCGATACGTAGCCAAAAGGTATCATTAATAAAGAGTCCAGATGTAAGTATTAGTCCGTAGGTCGCGTGTGTGTGTGTGTGTGTGTGTGTGTGTGTGTGTGTGTGTGTGTGTGTGTGTGTGTGTGTGTGTGTGTGTGTGTGTGTGTGTGTGTGTGTGTGTGTGTGTGTGTGTGTGTGTGTGTGTGTGTGTGTGTGTGTGTGTG
>LSYV01000101.1:45135-70366 GCA_001584585.1 Gonium pectorale | reverse complement strand
GCGACGGCGACGGCGCAGGTTCGGGAGGGGGGCTGCTAGAGGCGGCGGCGACGGTGACGGCGACGGTTCGGGAGGGAGGGGGGCTGCTAGAGGCGGCGGCGACGGCGACGGCGCCGGTTCGGGAGGGGGTGGCTGCTAGAGGCGGCGGCGACGGCGACGGCGCCGGTTCGGGAGGGGGGCGTGCTAGAGGCGGCGGCGACGGCGACGGCGACGGTTCGGGAGGGAGGGGGGGCTGCTAGAGGCGGCGGCGACGGCGACGGCGACGGTTCGAGAGGGGGGGGCTGCTAGAGGCGGCGGCGACGGCGGCGAGGGCGGGAGTGGGGCGTGCATCGCGTAACCTTGGGCCCAATGTTGGGTTGCGGCATGTCGGGGAACGGCAGACACGGGAGAAGGGCGCGCATTGCTAATAAACCGAGTGCCCAGGGGTGATAACGAGGTGTGGGGGTAAATAAAGGAATCACAGGATGGAGGGCTACAATTGTAACCCGGATGCCCAGGACACGTGGGCGGGGTTTGGGGGTACGGCAAACACGGGCTGAGGGAATGCATTGCTTAGTACACGGACGGTGGGCGACTGAACCACAGTCCTGCTTGGTGTCTGGCACGTGCCACACGTGCCACACGTGCCACACGTGTCTGGCACCTGCCACATAGCAACCACATCACATTCGAGGCCAAAATCAGGAACCGAGCAGGTTACAGGTTACACGTCCGTCAAAGCCGGGGGGGCCATGGACGAACTGCGAATATTGGGGTGGGTTAGCAAGCAGGAGCCGTTCCCCGAGCGATGGGCGGGGAGCGATGGGGGTCGGTTATTGGGAAAAAAGAGGCCTGCCTATGGCGCCTGGTCGAACTGGAATGGATAGGCGCGTAGGGGGGTCGATAATGGGAACAAAGGGCCGTGCCCAGTGCGCACCTTAGCTTGCCAAACCTGAAGGAATGCGTCGGCAGGGCGCGCGTCTGCTGATTGGAATCCATGGGCGGGCCTGAACGGGTTCAGAAAACGACGGACCATAGAATCTGTCTTATTAATGACTCGAGAGAGCCATCATTGCGCACAACCTTGGGTGCAGGCCTTCGTCTCCGGCTTGTGGGAGGGACCTCGCAGACGGCAGGACAGGCGCAAGTCTACTATGGCGGGGCCTGGGGCAGCATCGGGTGAGTCATGGCAACGGTGGGCACGTGAATAATGTAGGTGGGTATGTAAATTTAATCTTGCTTTCCATGTCCCCACATTGCAGTAACGAATTGCCGAACGCGCTACCAAGCAAACATGTCCATAAATGATGCATGCCATCATTTCATAGCGTATGCTAGTAGCCAAGCAATCTGACTGGCTGCCGTGTCCCGCACTGCCCCGCCGCTCGTACGCTGGCAGTACGTACGACCCTGGTACGAACTACTACATCGGAGACCGTGAGGCGTCGATCATCTGCAGGGGCCTTGGCTACAGCGGGGGCACCTTTTATCAAGTAGAGGGTTGGAGCACAACCATAATGGTGGGTCGGGCTATGGCTATGGCTATGGCTACGGCTAACTAGCCGGGCAGGCATCTCGAGGCGCATAAACGTTGATGTATGTACATGCATGCTGCAGTCTTCAGTCTTGATCAAACTGCTGTGGGTTATGCGCCATTCCCAAGCGGCGGGCTTCATTCTCTAGCTTCTCCCTCGCTGCCCCCGCTGAAGGATTGGGTGCGCTGCAGCACTAAGGACGATGGGACTGAACCGGCGTCACTCGACGAGTGCGCATTCAGCGGGTGGCGGCTGCAAGACCGGCCGGGCTCGGTTGGAGTGACATGCACAGGTCCGTCCGTCCGCTGCTTCCGTCCAGGGCTACATATACCGCCATGCCGTATTGCCGTATTGCCGTAATGCCGTATTGCTGCTACACCTTGTTTTATTGCCCGCTGGTGCCCACGTGACTGATACCCCGGTTAGCTATCTAGAGGACCTACTTTCGTTCTAAAGCTGGATATCGCGGACACATGTGCGTGCATGTATGTGCGCGCGCGCCTTATTAATCCAGCCCAGCCAGTACGCCAGGCGCCCGTTATGAACATCCCTTTGTGGTCAGCTCGGGATGCGGCGCCAGCTGCTGTGCTGCTGTATATACAGCCTGCCTTCACAGCACAGCAGACGCAAGACCCCAGGCTGTCACTCACCCGGCATTGCATCGTTCAGGCAAATAAGCGAAGAAGCACGCGAGGCGGCATTGCGTGCGACATACATCTATCACTATCCCCAGAACTGCCGTGGACTCGACGTATGGAGTCACGCGCTGCACCAACTATATGGGGCATAGGCTGCCATCCAGCAGCCCTCACCACAGACCACACCCTGTACATATGCCTCGGTGCACGACCGGGCGCAACTAACAGTACTATTATATATTGCTATGAAATTTTTTGCGCACCGCACCAAACACGTCGTCGGTTGCATACCCGCGCGCGAGGACTCGCAGGTATTCCGCCCGCCCCGCCACTGCCACCTCGACCTCCGCCCAGCCCTCGACCTCCACCGCCAACGAGTGAGTAACGCTGAGCAGCCACCAACAAATGCTAAATTAGGAACCATTCTTGCAGGATTGGGCTGGAGGCTTAGCGTGCAACCTATATATGTACATTATGCAACACCTTCGTTGCTTGCCTGCATGGAGGGTTATAAAGGCGTATCAGAATCATCGTTCATCCATCCCTTCCCTGCTGCCCACTATGCTCAGGAGTCTGCCTGCCTGCTGTTGGATTATTGTTTGGTACGGCCGCCATGTGCCCACACTAACGCCCGCCGACATGATTACCCAACCTTGTTCAGATTGCACACTAACGCCCGCCGACATGATTACCCAACCTTGTTCAGATTGCACACTAACGCCCGCCGACATGATTACCCAACCTGGTTCAGAGTGACTGCTCTCCTGTGCACTGCCTTGGAATGCAGACCACGCCTACTCAACGGGCGTCATCTGCGATGGGAATGGCTGGCCGCCCACCCTAAAGTGCCCTCCTGGCATGGTCGTTGCCTCGCTTACGGCTTTCTTGGGACGCTCCGACACCACCACCTGTCCTTACTGGGACCCGGGCGCGATGGCGAACACCAGCTGCCGGTCGATGGAGTTCCAGCAAGTGGCTGAGCGGGCGTGCCTGGGGCGCGCTCCTTGCGTTCTGGTGCCGGCCGTGCCCGAACCGTGCTATGGCACCTACAAGTGGCTGCATGTCAACTACACCTGCAACGCCGGCAGCTGTGAGTGGGCGTTCCCCATGCATTGGCATGCTACTCAGATGTGCGGCAGGGCCGAGCAAAACAAACCAGCTCAGTGGTTATGCCCGAACAACCTCAAGCAACACATCATGCTGCCCTGGTTTTCACTTTCTCGTATCGGCTGTTTGTGTGCCCATCGCAGCTGTACCGGTCCGACTGACTGGGGGCCCAACGGAGCAGTCCGGTCGAGTCGAGGTCTTGTACAACGGAGTGTGGGGGACTGTTTGGTACGTTGATTGATTGATTGAGGAGATAATTATATTGATAATGAAGATGATGAAGATCAGGAGATGCTTGCATTCTCCACATTCAATGCATATCAAACATGGATGTGTAGGGTATGTAGAGTACACCCGTCGATACATCATGTCTGTCTGTTGCGCTGCATGCGTTGCCCCTCGCTTGTCACCTCTGCTCCGTGTTGCAAGTCGGACCCGCATGCTTTATGGACACTTGCGCATTCACAATCGTTCGAGACACCAACCTGCCTACCTGCCTGCAGCGGCAACAATTTTGCGGAGCGGGAGGCGGCAGTGGTGTGCAACATGTTGGGCTACGCATCAGGAATCCCCTACCTGCCGCAGTCGAACGACCCCAACCCAGCGCCCATTTGGATGGTGTGTGATAGGCTTGCCAGCAGATCAGTGTGTATGCATATGTGGTCAGGTTGCGTATGGATGCACGTACGACGATGGCGCAGCTGCGTTCGCCCAATCATCTGTTGGACCTTCCATCCGTGAGCACCGCATCACCCATCGCTTGTGCGCCCCTGATGCCTCCTGGCTGTGGCATGTGGCATGTGGCATGTGGCATGTGGCATGTATTCCGCGACGGCAAGGCCGGTCGGAGGGCCGTTCAGGCCGATGGCCGACCCGGTGAAATGAAAAGGCACGCTCTGTCTCGCGCGCGTCCGTCCGCTTCATGCGTGCGCGTACACGTAGTGGGCATGCAGTCACGGCGGCACGATCGACTGCGGGCACTGCACCACTGCAGGCGCACGTCCTCACTGATGGGCAGATCACACAGATCGTGCCCCGCCGCGCGCCGCATGACATCGCAGGACAATGTCCAGTGCATCGAAGTGGACGGCGTGCGACCGGCTGCTATCAGCCAGTGTCAGTTTGGAGGGTGGGGCGTCACGCAGTGCACGCACTACTCGGACGTCAGTGTGGCTTGCTACGGTAAGTCGATCCGCAAAGGGCTGTAGAATCATTTATATGTAATTCAGGCATACTAGTGCGTATTTGCACCGTATCCTCCCTAGGCCCTGCCCTTGGCGGCAGTTGGCGGCGGTTAGAAACTGCCGCCTAGATAGCCTCCAATCCAACTTGACCACCGCCGTATTTGTAGGGAACCGAGGCCCGTCTCCGCCGCCTCCACCTCCGCCGGGGCGCCAAGTGCCGCCACCCAGGCCTCCCTCGCCACTGCCTCCGCCGGCCCCCTCCTCGCCGCCACCACTTCCAGCCACCTCCAGTAAGCGAGCTCCGCCGCCAGTGTGTTTATTTGCGCTCGTGCGGATGGACAACTGCGCTCCATCCTGTGTCTGAAATAGTTTCTGTTGGCATTGGGTTTCTTTATGCGGGCTCTCTAGCCCCTACGCCCTCGGTTTGCGACCTCTCCTGTCATGTCGTACGTGTCGTGTCATATGCCAGGGTGTCGCGTCAAATAATTACGTACACGGCTGGCAGTTGTTTTACCCCGCTGGACACTGCCACCGGCCCTGTATCTATGGGGACATGCGAGTATGCGGGCCGTCTCGATTCCTTGCCGCTGCCATGCCGCCACCGCTTCTATTCTGCCGCTGCGTACGCCCGCAGACACTCGGCTGAAGCTAGTGGGCGGTGACGGCCGCTCGTACGGTACCGTGATGGTCTTCTGGGCTGGACAATGGGGCACTATATCCGACACCTACTGGGACTTCCGGGCTGCGGGAGTCGTCTGCAGGTAATGATGGCGGGGGGGGGGTTCTGTGTATATATGGCGATTGTAATAATGATGATATAATGAGAGCGGCGGTGGTAATCATGGTCGCTATCGGCAGCAGCAGGGTCCGATCCACAGTCTAGTGTCAGTCTAGTGTGCCATGTTTACGGCAGGCAGGCGAGGGGCGCGTGGTAGCTCCCGATACAGTGGCAAATAGACGAATGATCGCGAGGATGAAGGACTATGATGAGGTGAAGACATGCGAGTGTCTCGGCCAGGCAGGTGCGCCAGCCGGCGCCAGCAGGGCCGCCGCAGGGATAACCTTTTCAGCTCTGGTCGCACGCACGGAGTCGGTGGTACATTGGTTTGCGAGGGAGGAAGCCGGCGCTGGGTGCCCACGCATCCACTCACTTGTGTATTCGTTCACGTACGGGATCACGGTCCTCTGTCCGCTCGTTCGGTTACTGCAGGCAGCTTGGCTACACGACCGGGCTCGCGTCTTGGAGAAGCGAGTTTGGCGGTGGAAGGTATGGCAGGGCAGGGGCAAGGGTTCTTTGGGCAGGCAGCTGCTTCATGGATGGAGCTGCCCGTGCATTCCTCCACGTTGCATTCCACGCCGACGACCCTGCAGCCCGCTTCCCTTCATGAAGAGCAGTGGTATTGATTCCTGTAATCCGAATGCATTTCTTGTACTCCCCACCGCCTCTTGGATGGAGTTTTTCCATCGTCCCTGCCCGATGTCGCCACACCCACCTATCGTGCCGCACCGTGTCTATCTGCACGCAGCGGTCCTGTGTGGCTATCCTCGGCGCAGTGCAGCTGGAATGAGAAGGCACTCACCGACTGCTCTCTCGCCTGGTCTGGCGTCTCGACCGCGGGCGCCCATACGGCGGACGCAGGGGTCAGGTGTTTCAACGGTGAGTTCGTTCCGGTACACCGGGAGTTATGACGCACTCGTGCGTTCGAAGCAGCACCATCCTACCTGCGCACTTACGAGCAATAAATCCGCCATTCCGGCTCGCAGCCACCAATGGACCTCGGATGCCCCTGGATGGAGAGCTCCGTCTCGTCGGCAGAAATGCATCTGCAGGGGCAGGGACGCTCGAGGTGCGAGCGTGCGTGAAGGGGCTCGCATGCAATGCACGGGCACTTGCGTGTGCTAGCATTGTGCAGTTTGTTTGCAGCAGCAGACAAACTACAGCAAAGCAGGGTGGGCGTAGACGACCCCGGGCGTTCGAAATCGGCCATCAACGCCCCCTGACGTGCTAAAACGGAGTCTGGGCATTAAGGGGCTGATTAGAACAGTAACTTCCCATAGCTGAGGACGGTCGCCGCATGCATTCGTTTAACGGATTTTGCTTGCTAGGTCGATTGACACATTTGCTGCCGTCTGCTGCCATCCATCCGTTGCTAAGTGGGCCGAACCAGTAACCAGAACATAGGCAGGACGTCCACCACACCGGGTGTGGTACGGTCTCAAAGTACGCACCGAATGAAAGTGCTGCCTCCATCGGTTGCGCCTACGTACCCTAGTCCAGAAATGTACCACACCACCACCGCTGCATGCGGACCTGCCCGGCCCGACGCAGGTCTGGTACCAAGGCGCTTGGGGCGCCATCCATTCGGACGCGCGTTGGGTTTGGACGAACGCGGTGGTGGCGTGCAGGTGCGCGATGGAATGGAGCTTGGGGCCCATTATTTGATGGCACACCTCCCGGGGCGCATATGTGCATCCGCTTTCATACATCCGCTTTCATACATCCGCTTTAATGCATCCGCCTTCATGCATCCGCTTTCATGCATCCGCTTTCATCCGACTGCTCACCATACACTACCGGCTCCTCCTGCCCGCCATGCGCTGCACTACTATGCGCCTGTGAGCTCCTGTATCGTATGTGCATTGGATTGCATTGAATTGGATTGCCCACGCGCATTGTTGCACCCTCTGCATCGCGGTGAGTGAGTGGAATGAGACATCCTCCTTCATTATTGCTTGTACGGCGCATGCAGGCAGATGGGCTGGTCGACAGGCAGCGCCGTGTCTCTGGGCTTCCTCGGAGGCGGCAGCCAGTAAGGGCGGTCGGCGGATGGCGATCGATAGGCGTAGGCATACCCGTGAATGTGCTTGCTCGTCTTATACCAGGGTTGTTGGGTTGTGACATATATATGTATATAGTCTTGTATGTACACAAGTAAGTGTATACCGTACGGAGTAGGGCCGAGGGCCTCTACTTGTGGATGAGTATGCTGTCATACATGGACGCGAACGCCGGGGCCAGCATTTCACTTGCATCGGCAATGGGGCTCGCTGTCGTCGCAGGTCGCAGGTCGTGTGGATGAGCGGCGTGTCCTGCTCCGGAGCTGAAAGGCGGCTCGTGGACTGCGCTGGCGGCACCCTGTACGCCAGGACCTGGGTCAACCGCCTGTACGACACGGGCGTCACATGCAGCAACGGTTAGTCGCTCCATCCCAGGAGTGAGGCTGCCCCACTGTATACACAGCTGCTGGCGGCACTTTATTGATGGGGAGGCAGGGCTTCTTGCTTGGGAGTTTCGCACTCTGAGCTTGCGGCGGCGGAGATTGAAGGACATATACCTGGTGTGCAACACCGCTGGCCACACCCCCTCTGCAGCTGGCGGCACGAAAGATGCGGTTGTATGTACGGCCGCACCCATTGGCAGGTTGTCCGTTGCGTTGCTGCCGCAGAGACGAACAAGGACGGGGACATACGGCTTGTTGGCCCAAGGGCCGCCATAGGTTCAGGAGCTGTGGAGGTGGGTGCGCTACCCAGCCACCTACCCGCAAGCCAGCGTCTAGCTAGTTAGCTAGGTGGTCAATCTGCTGATGGATTCGCCCGCACGCTGTGAGCATGAGCATCGTCCGTGCGCCTGAGCGTTTGCTTACCTCTGTAGAGTTGATGGACACGCATACATCTATGTTCACCAATGTGGGGCGTTGACGACATGGCAACTAACCGACCTGACGAGGTAACCATGCCGCAGTTCTGGACCTCCGGTGTGTGGGCTTCAATACATGTGGACGTGGTGAACTACGGGAGAGGCCTGCCAGGTGCTGCTCGGGTGGCATGCAGGTAAGTGGATGACGCGTTTTCGGTAACCTGTAACCTCGCCGTTGCTAGATGGCCATGACCGGGGCTCTCCTAATGATCCAGAGGGCCCAGATCCAAGGGTTCGTTTCGCTATTGAGTGCAAAGTTTGCCTATCTGGACAATGGCCGCACGTAGATGCGCAATCTACCCCGCACGCAAATAAATGTTGCACTCGTGGGAATCAAGAGATCACATGTATGTCTGGCGATTGTTTGTTGGCGAGCAAGTCGAATCCCTACCCCCTTCAACTCAATGGACCTCCATCTGTATTGGTTTGAACTCTGCACGCAGGCAGCTTGGTTGGAGCAGCGGCGAGCTCATTCTGGCCACAGCCGTGAACGGAAGCACGTGAGTTTCAATGCAGCCCCTTCACACGACGCAGCGTTTGCCGTGGCGGACTTTCCGGGGCTTCCACGCTCGGCTTCATTTGGTATCATTTTTACTATCGTCATTCCTCCGTAGCTGCCCATCATCCTCTCGGTCTCCCCCATCCTACCGTGAGGGCCGCTCCGATCCGCACGACAGCGAGCATCCTCTCACACGGACGCATGTCCTTGGGCGCTCACGCCGGGAACCCATCGCAGGTCGCTGGTCACCTTCGACCTTCGGCTGGGCTGCAGGACAGGGCTGTTGAACTCCTCCTCCGCACGCCTGCTGGACTGCCTGACAGAGCCCATCAGGGGCTACGCCAACTGGGGCGATGGGCATGCGTCGGACTTTGGCGTCACCTGCTTCAACGGTTAGTCGGGCCTTGCATGCTGGTTCAGCCAGTTTGTGTCCGCTGCAGCAGCTGCAAATGAAGCAAGTAGCGATTCTATTTGACGCACGGTTAATATACGGAATGTGCGTGCGGTACTGATACATCGGCTTGATGGACAGAGGTAACCATGGGTAAAGTCGGTGTGGTCGGTTGCTGCCAAGCAGCCTGATGTATGCGCGGACGCACCGCCAGTTGTCTAGGTGGCAGACCTTACGATATCGTTATGAGACGCAAACTTCAACTGACAAGGCAACAAGCAGCGTACATGAAGAAATTCAAGCGGTGACCCTTAGCCTTAGTAATAAGCCAGGGGACCTGGCGACCCTTTGGGTTCACCGTTATCAACTTTATTCGGTGCCCGCCTGGCAACCTCGTGTGTGTGCCCATCCATCGAATGATTTGCAGAGACCGTCGGTGTGCGCCAGGGCGCCATCCGGCTGGTGCCAGACCCAGAATCTGGTCTTCAGGGAGCTGGCGCTCTGCAGGTACAGTTAATAATGCGGTTAATGCGCACGGCATTCTTACACGCTGAACCCCTACTCTGCGGCATCTATCGCAGCTAGCTGTGTGGTGCATTATTGCCGAACCCCGCATCCGCAGTCCATCAGCTAGTCACGTCCCGCATCACGGTCTATCTGTAAATAGGATTCCATGTCAGGGGCCCCTTCCAAGACATCAACCTGATCCTCCGCCGCCCCGCCACACGCACACAACGCACATTCCGCGCAGCTCTGGTACAACGGAATGTGGGGATATCTCCAGATCGAAAACTGGAACTGGGCGGGCGCCCTGGCAGCATGCCGCGAGCTCGGCTACAACAGCGGGTCGCCGCTCATTGGTGCAGTCATGGGCGCCGCAACCGGTAGGTGGGGCGTCTGGCATCGGCGCTCGACTGCTGCTATGTAGCGGCCGATTTTCAGTTCTGTGCTTGCGGCACGCGCACTGCGGCACTTGCGGCGTGGTAGGCGTGGCTGTCTGTGCGAGCTGCCGTTTTGGCCAGGCGCTTTGGTTCGTTCAACGATGCCCTTTTCCACTCGCATGCGTGCTGCATGTATATCGCATACACATACACATACACACACAGGTCCCGCATGGTACGGCTACGTGGCGTGCATTGGAACGGAGACCAAGCTGTGGGACTGCATCGTGGCCTCTCTGGAGAACTACGCATGGGACATGAGGCTGATATTGGACCCCACTGATCACATGTACGACACTGGCGTGCGCTGCTACAACGGTGAGCAACCACACGCGCCATTTCACGCGCATTCAACGTGCATGGTGAGGACAGGCCCCCACATCTGCCTCAATCTGTAACCTAAGCAGTCAGACATTTATTTGCCGACATTTATTTGCGACATTTATGGGTCGCTCGCGCAACCTCGGCGGCCCCGATCTGCCCCCCTTCCTTCCCCCCTCCCTGCCTGCAGATACGTTGCCGCCCAGTGGCACGCTTCGGCTGGGGCGGGGGCAGCGGCCCAACGAGGGCCATGTGAGTGGGGTTGGCTGGGTGCGTTGAGCCGCACGTTCGTCGCGCAGCTGGGGGGGGGTGTCCCATGCAATGTCGAATTTGTCTTATGCGTACATACGTGGCTGCTTCATGAACAACCATGGCCGCCTTGGCGACGTGTTTACGGCGGGTTCGATGTATGTCCTGCCCGCCCCCTGGAGGGCCCTACCGGTGGATGTATCCGGTCCCAGAGCGACGATGCTTGGTTGGTGTGCAAAGGCCGTTCCATGTGATCGCACCTGCACAACTCTTGATCGTCCCGCACATGTAGCACTTAATGACAAACCGCTTCCACATTGTACTCATATATATATATATATATTGCATTCTCACGTCTATCTTACGTCGATCTATCTCAGTTGGACCTGCTGGCCCTGCCTTGACGGTCCCGCGTCGCACCACACCCGCTGCTGTATGTGCGGCCGGGCGCAGCTTGAGATCTTCCTGGACACCTGGACGGTGCTGGCCGTGAGCCCGTACGAGCCGGCAGCCCGACACTACTTTACGCAGCGCGACGCCTTAGTCGCGTGCAGGTACGTACGTGGGTATGCAGTCTTACCTGCCCGCCTTGACAGGCAGTCGCATCGCCGCGCATGTCTGCAGTTGCGCGTATGTTATGTTGGGCAATGCATCGCTTGGCTTACTGGCCACCTCCAGCATACAACGGATTTGTCAACACACACATGCACACGCTCGTCGTACGCGTTGTTCCTTTTCAACACACATGCACACATCCGTATGCCCATGCCTAACTACAAGCTAGGTACGCACCTATCCACTCCACTCCACTCCTTGCTGGATGGGCGGGCTTGATTGCGCAGGGAGCTTGGATATCCCACGGGGCGCTTCATTACACGACTGCCCATGATCGGCCTGGGCCCACCGCTGTGGATGCCAAAGGCGAGCGTGTGGACCCCGGCCAGCAACTGGGTTGCAGGCTTCGGCTGCACCGGCAACGAGACATCGCTCATACAGTGCGGCAACGTCGCCACGCAGAACCTCCGCTCGCGCCTGCGGACGCCGCCCGACCCGCGCTACGCGCCCGTCACTGTTCGATGTTCGAACACTACCGAAGGTGAAGAAGCAGGCACATACCCGAAGCAAGGGCCCGCAGCGCAGGGGCACCACTTTCGTGTCTTGTTTTCAGCAGTCCGTCATCAATCATACGTAACTACGGCACGTATCTGCTCTGTTAACAGAGGTGTTTCGGCGAGAAAAATGATGTGCGCTCCGTACCGCGATCTACGAGCGCCTCTGTATCCTGCAAACAAGCACTTTTCGGCCCGGTCCGCCTCTGCGCCCCCCCCCTTGATTGTTACCCGTAGCCCCCGATGGCTCCATTCGTCTGATGGGCGGCAGCACGCGGGCCAGCGGCCGGGTCGAGGTCATGCAAAATGGGCAGTGGGGCGGCTTCTGCCAGGACAGGTAGGAAACAGCCTAGTGCATGGATGATTGTTGCCGACCAAAGTGCAACCACGAGCGGGGCGGATGCCACAGTGGACTGCCTTGTTGGGATGAGGACGCCACCTGCAAGTGCCGGCTTCTATGCAAAGCCCGTACGTACGTAGCGATCGGAAGGGAACCCCTGTTTGCACGTCCGGGACCATTCATGGCACGCCGACTGACGGACGGACGGACTGAAGAACCACCAGCCGCACCTGTCATTGAAGATCCGATGGGAGCGCGAAATCTCCATTCCTCCGCGCCCGCAGCTTTTCGTGGCGAGTTGCTCGCGTCGTGTGCCGGCAGCTTGGATACACCACGTACGGGAAAGCCGGTGTACGGTCTCACGTATGGCATGCCAGGTGTGTGCACGAGGCAGGCAAACACGGCGTGGGATTCGTGCGCGCTTGGGATTGCGATTGGGGCTTGGCTGGCTGGCGCATCCCCCTTTGTGTGTTGAAATGGAACAACGCACATGTGTGTGCCCGTGCAGATAGACGCCCTGTCTACTATCTAGTGAGCAATATGTGCGTGCCGTAGGGTAGTCCACGTCCACCGAGGAATTCCGGCCATATGCCGCATGACTGTGTACCCGTCCGTATCTGACAAGGGTCCGTGCCCTTCGCCCTGAACATGTGGACTGGCTGCCTCTCTTATCTATCTCGACGGATACAACGACGACGATCAGAGACGGGCATCATCTGGTATGCACGCCCGGCGTGTGTGGGCAACGAGAGCAGCGTCATGAACTGCCCACGTGACTGGGTGTCTGGCGACACGTGCAATCGAGACCAGGAAACGGGCGTTGCTGTTGCCGGCGTGGCATGCACAAGAGGTAAAGCAGCGAGCGCACTGACTTACGACGGGGATGCCGTGCATGTGTGGTTAGTTAGTTGCTGAACACCAAGCAAGCTGCTCCGTGGCGGGCTTCTCAGCACAATGCCGTGCGTATAAAAGGTGCCGCACTAGCACAATGTGTCTCTCATTCACTTGTCAACATCCTGTGTAGCGACAAATGCTGATCGTTGTACATGGTCATTTTTGTTTTTCCCGCAGACGCTGAACCCACGCAAGGTTCGCTTCGGCTGGTGGGCGGACCAGTGGCTTGGATCGGCCGGCTTGAGGTGGGCATGGTGATATTGCACGATTCGCATCAATCAATTGCACGCTTCGAGTTTATTTCAGTACGGAGAGGCACGTTTACCCAGCATGCGTACGTTCGGACGGACATGATAGGTGTTAATGCGTTGCAAATCTATTCGTATGTAGGTTTCCGGCTTTGTTTCGTGCGTTGTGCGGCAGTGCGGCGCGTTGCGGCCAATCAAGCAGCATGCAACATGTCTATCTCACCATCTATCGCTCATGTTCGTTCGTGCCTCGTTGATTGATACGTACCTTGCAGATCTTTTACGAGGGGGCCTGGGGCACTATCTGCAGAAGCTCACAAGCCAACCTGCGGGTGCCCTTTGGCATCAAGCAGGCTCGGGTCGCATGCCGGCAGCTGGGCTACCGGGGCGGCAGGTGCGGCGGCATCGCCCAAACCTTGAAGACTCATGATGTGTTGAACTGTCAACAAGAGGACATATGCCATACTCCCCCCTAAACACACGCGATGGTGTATGATGACGCGTAGACTTTACTTTTTACTTTCACTTTTTTTGGTGAACTGTCGGACCACTCCTCCATATTTCTCTTTGCCCTCAGGGTTTACGGCCCCCAGCTCACGGGCTCGGGCCAATTGTTCCAGCCAGACCGGCAACCCAGCTGGCTCCGCGACATCGACTGCAGCGGCAGTGAGGCGCGCCTGGACGCATGCAGTATTCCGAGCGGATACAATGAAAACACATGTTGGGGCGACAGCGTTGTAACGTCTCACGACAACGACGTCGTTATAGCCTGCGTACCCAAAGGCACGTAAACAGAGTTGATCTCTAACACATGTGCATGCATGTGATGGCCACTCCCACCCCATTGATACCAACGCTCACCATCCATTTGCAGTCTGTTGGTTTGTCATTGCATGACCGGCCCGGTCAATCTATTCAGTCGATTACAATCCTTCAGTTCTTTCCGTGTCATGCATTCATTCAATGTTTGCACCGTGTCTGGCTCCCCGATCTCTGTGGCGTTGACACACAAACGTATGCCGTACAGCACGGCAAACGCGGGTGTACATGTCGTAATCTGCCGCCCAAACATGGGCAAGCTTGATATCCGCTACACTGCGCTAGTTGGGGCGGCGTCTCGTGTCTATCTTCAGGGCACCGTGCCGATCATGGCTGACCTGTCAGGTCGCTGCCCACTGCTGTCGCACAGCATGTGTACACCACATACAGCATATATACAATTTTCATACCCTGGCCCATTTATTATCTCTTGCTGCAGCGGTTGCCGGCGTACCAGAGCCAGCGACTGGAGCTGTGCGGCTCGTTGGAGGCCCCAACACCTGGTCTGGCCGGGTGGAGGTGTACTACGACGGGATGTGGGGCACCATTGGCAGAATAACCACCAACGAGGCGCGGGTGCGTGCGAATGCGTCGATTGCGTCGATCGTGTTCCATGTCAGGCCTCCCTCCCTCCCTCCTTGCTTATTTGCTGTGTGCCTGGTGCCTGGGAGCTGGTAGACGGGCATGAGCTGCAGGAAATGGGCGAGCTGTGGGAAACCACCCTGTCCCCACCTCGCTCTGTGCCTCTCGCCGTCGCCCGCCCATGCACACTCTCTTCCGCGGTTCCAGGTCATCTGCGCACAGCTCGGCATGACAGGTGGCAGACCCGGTGACGCAAAGCACACGTACGGAACTGGATCAGGTGCGGCAAAGACGGCATATATACGATAGGAACATGCATGCTGTTAAAATGTGGCGGCTCTGATTGATGGATGGAAAGCCTCAAAGCGGGGGGGGCTTGGACGAATTGCGAATGCTGGGATGGGGGAGCGGGCTATGGTCCTCGTCGTCTCTACCCCACTTCAGCGCCTGACGCCCAAGTATGGCGTGCCCAGTATCCCGGACAGCCTGTAGGCAGGCTCCCACAGCAGCTGGCGGGGCATCCTTCGTAATCATAATGGCACGATGCCTACAGCCCAAAGCAAGCAACACTAACCGTTACTTATACCAATAATGTCGCAGGCCCCGTGTGGCTCAGCGGGTTCACCTGTCAGGGCTCCGAGACCAACATCACCCAGTGCTCGAATGTCGTATGGAATGGCGAGGCGGCGAGCCACGACTATGATGTGAGTACTTTCGTGACTTGGTTGCCGAAAGTGTGAATGGTGGAATCGGTGTCCGCTCATACATGGGGGCCATACATGTTTTCCGCCCTATCACGCACCCAGTCTTCTGGCCTCCGAGGTTCGCTTCGGCCCACACGCCCCAGAAAAAAGGGGAATTTCGCAGCCTTTCTATGATCCACACAGTTGCTACCTCGAACGGGCACATGGGCTAAGTGTCCGCCCTAGCACGATCCCAGTCTTTTGGCCTCCGAGGTTCGCTTCGGCCCACGCGCCCCAGAAAAAAGGGGAATTTCGATGTGTCGATAGAACATAGACAGCCTTTCTATGATCCCCCGTGCGCCTCGATCCACAGGCCGCCGTCATGTGCTATCCGCCAACCGGGGGAATAGTGGCAGAATACACACTGGCGGCCGGGGCGCAGGACCCGGGGATGCTCGGCACCTGGCAGGTGAGCCCACCCGGCCATGCGGAGTTGTCTTTATTTGTCAACGTCTAACGGCACTTGCGGTATAGCTGCGCAGCAAATTTGCGTACCTTGAATGTGTGCAGATACGATGCACGCACGCAATTTTTCTTTGCCCATGCAGAACCAGACGCCAAATATGTGTGTTTGCCCGGCTGGCAGGCTGGCTGGCTAGCCTGCTGCTTGGCTGGAAGCAAATGCCCCCTCTAAGCCGCCTAGTTACTTTCTAGGGCGGAGCACCCGCCGCAAATAAAGCCGATCACCGTTAGTTCCACGTTCACAATACGCTGATCACTCTTGGTGCCTGCCATTTGTTTATTCAGGAATGGAGATTCTGCCCCTACAGCTCCTTCATGGCGGGGGCGCACGTTCAGGCGCAGCAGGGCGCCTACTGGTATCCCGACGTCACGGGCGTCACGTCAGTGGCCCTGTACTGCTTTCAAGTCAGTATGTATCATTATTAGCATGTACCATGAATTCACGTCTGCCTGATAGTCCTCAGACTGCGTGTGTGCGGTCTAGCGTAGTGGCACGTCATCTATCCAGCTAGGCAAGCTAGGCCGCCGCGTGTAGGCAGTCAGCCAAGCAAGTCAGCCTACGAACAAGCAACACAAACCAGGCCAGCCAGCAGACCGTCGTCACATTCGTTTGCATCGCAGCAGCGTGTATGTATGGCCTCGCTCATAGATGTGCCCCCCTATCGGTATCTGTAAACCGCGCGCCGCAGGACGGCGTGTTCAGCACTGCACTCATCCCCCCAATCAAGGGCAGCTCGAACCAGGGCGACTACTGGATGGGGCCATACGCGTGCTCTCCGACTCCAGGCAACGCCAGCAAGCCCTGGCACTTCGTGGGCGCCCGCCTCCGCGTCCTGAACAACCAGGGCGCTGGAGACGATGCGGGTGTGACGGGCGTCGAGTTCCTGTGCAGGTAACGAAGATAATTGAGCTGCGGTGCTCTCATTACACTGTGCGCGTCCGTATAGTCCGTACGTGGGTGCCGGTAAGCCAAAGCGGAGTCAGCCGTTCTGTGTTTGTGTACTTCGACCAGTGTTTTGTGTGCACGCAAGCATATGCAGCCCCAGGGAACCTACGGAACCAGCAGGCTTTTAGCCGGCCCGCCCCTTGCAATGGCTGATCGTGGTTTCATCAATCAAAATCCTGCTGGCCCGCCCGCAGCAACAACCTCACCGCTCCGATCCAGTCGGATCCCATATCCAACGCCAACGTGGGGACCTGGCAGGCCTGGTCTCAGTGCCCGGCGGGATCTGCAATATGCGGAGCCCAACTGCGCGGACTGTCATATCAGTGTGATGGGGCTGAGGTACGGCGGCCTGCCTGCATGCACGGCCCCGCGCGGGTTGCGCGAGCGGACGGACGGACCCAGGTGTCCGGCCAGCCATCGTCACATCGTTTGCTTGTCAAAGTCTTCCATTGACGCAACGCGAAAAGAGCATCGCATTCGTGCAGTTTGTTTATTTGTTGAGCAATAAGAAGTCCAAAGCTGGTAAAAGGAGTATGCTTGGATTACCTGGACCCGCGCATCTACCTCTAGCCAACCAAGTTGGCTGCGTTGCATGTTTGTGCCTTGATGTACATGAATGCAGGGTCCTTGTGACGACGTCGGAGTCACCGGGATCCGCATCAGCTGCTGCAAGGTCACACAAGGTAACAACCGCACGGTGTCCGGGTTAAGCGCGGCTGGGCTAACCAGCTGGTGACGATCGGTTCACCAGCTCAAATTGATTGTAATGGGACGGCGGTGCGGTGCGATCGAAGCGCATATGACACACGATTTACATGCAGCGGATAGTGCATGATAGCTCCCAGCCAGACGCACTGCACACACGTGGCAGTCGCACATGCGCATCATCGGCGTATGTGTGCAGCAGCCTGCGTCCACGCCTACGGCCAGACCACTGCCTGCTGCGGCCTGCCCATCCAGTCACCCATCCACGACCGACTTAGGTAGACCGCCGACGACGCGACGGCTGTGGCAAAATCCTGAGGTCCCATCTGCAACGGATCGCCTGCAGACCACTACCCTGGGCCGGGCCGCTCGGTGCGGCTGTTTGGTGGCTCGAGCCCTCTGGACGGGCGGGTGGAGTTCCTTGGCAGCTCGACATGGAACATATCCACGATATACCAGGATGGGTGGAGCCTTAACGATGCCAAGGTGCTCTGCAGACAGGTGCGCGACATACCGCAGGTTGTTTCACGGCCTTGCTGAACGCCGCGCCGTAGGCTAAAATGATGGTGGTAGCCGCCATGTATTGCAATTCACTGTACTGCCGCCGTCAGCGCCGGTGATGCAGCCTCCGCTGGCATGCGCCCACTGATTGTAGGGCTCAGGGTCCCGGGTCTAGCTGCATTATTCTTTGAAGTGCCATGCATGTTGTGTCCCCCCCCCCCCCGCTTCTCCACCCTATCCGCCTGCAGCTCGGTGCGACGCACGGCTATCCAACGTTTATGGCCCAATACGGCTTCGGAGTCAGTGATATCACGTAAGATAGATGCCGTGGGATGTAATGTACATGCACTTGCACAGTTCATCATCGTGTGCGCTACCTCCCTGCTGGGACCGCGCTCACTTTGCCAGCTGCAACTTCATACCGGGATACATGTACCAGTACCTATGTAATCTGATGGACAGCGACGAGATGCTTCCTGCTGACTACCCGTGCCCCCGTCCCGCCCGCCCCCGATCGCTCGCACGCACGAGCAGACCCGCCTACTACCACTGGCCCACAAGAGGCCCCTACTACGAACTTGGAATCGCAGCCCGATTCCAGAGATACCGCTGCATGGTGTGTACCGGTGTCGCTCAATACATACATACAACAGACACAGATCGATTGCTTGAACAGGCACACAGGCACAGAAGGCCAGCAGTTTACCGCGCGCCAGTCAGTGGCATCGATATGCAAGCGTATGCAGAGACAGAGGCGCAATAGGATCCCGCTGCTGCCCCCTCCCCTGCCCTACCATCCCCACCCCACCTCAAATCCCAAACAGGGCGAGGAGGCATCGCTGTCTGCCTGCCCGTACGAAGAAACGACCACCGACGCGACATACAGTGCTGGCGCGGTCTGCAGGCGAGGTGCGTGGGGGACTGCGGGGTGGAGCGGAAGAATAAGAATTCAGTCTCGAGCGTCCTTGCAACGTACAGTGCATGGCGTACGATCTCGGGTGGGGTTTGCGCCCCCCCCCATACACACACCATTGTTCCGTATGTATTAGATACGGTCCCGGTCTTACAGCACCTGGCGCGTGTGGCTGGGTTCAGCCCCCGCGTGTGCGCACCCTCACGCAACGCAACGCAAAATCATTCCTCCTCGATCGATCGTGTGGATGTGTCGCAGACATTGAGCCCGAGTACGGCAGTGTACGACTTGTGGATGGGCCCGCGCCGTACGCGGGTCGAGTGGAGGTGTACGCCAACGGCGCTTGGCAGGCTATATGGGCGAATGAGGACACGTGGGATTACCGAGAGGCGGCCGTAGTGTGCAGGTAGGTGGAGGTGTGAGTACTCCTGCACGCATGCAGATAGATGCAGATAGATGCCAGCTGACGATGGATTCAGCAGCTTGCTGCTGCCCTCGGGCTTTGGGTCCGTGTTAGACAGCAGCAGCCGCGCCTTGTCTAAATGCATGTTGTTCTTCTAGTTGTGCTTTAATTGCGTATCCCAATCATCCACTGGTCGGACGTACGAGCTAATGATACTTGTGCCCTCGCTGGTGGTTTGTCTGCTGATGCGTTGCAGGCAGCTGGGCTTCAGGTCGGCGCTGAGGCCGGTCCGGCAGGAGAGCACCTGGTCCGTGTGGGGAGGCACGTCGTCGTACATTGGCGTGGTGCCCATCAGCATGAGCTCAATGGCATGCAACGGCTCCGAGGCCAAGCTCACAGACTGCCAATCCCAGCCGGTATCCAGCGATGCGGGCAGCGGCATCAACCTCGACCGTGGGGGCGACGCGGGCGTTGTGTGCCAAGACGACGGTGAGGCGGCGTTGGGTGCGCAGCGTTAGTTGGGCGTTGGGTGGACAGCAGCGTGTGCCCATCTGCCTCGTATGGATGGATGCCCTAACGATGCAGTCCTGATTGCGGTCACAGAAACTGGCCAGCTAGGGAAATGCAATATGCATTTGACAACGAGCGGGTAGATGGGATATATATGGGCAACGGGTAGATGGGATAGGGCAAGGTCCAAAGTAACTAACCCGTGGCCCTAATAAAAGTTTTTCCCCAAGCCCTTACACCCCCTCGCGTGTAAGAAATAGCGCTGGGTTGAGGTTGGCAAGCAGCGCTTTTATAAGGCGCGCGGCATGTACGCGTTGGCTTGTCGGCTGGCTGGAATACTGCTAGGCGCCACGCTTTCTTTATGATGTGTGCGGCATGTACGGGTGTATGGATTCAAAATGCACGTGTGGGATGCACAACATGTATGCCGGCACGCAACCTTGCTGAATCTTCACCGACTGCCACTCGGATTTCCGCGTTTGCTTACGATCCGCCTGCAGCTGCGCCCCCCGCGAATGGTGCGATTCGCCTGCGGGACAGCCCGGTGCCCTCGGAGGGCCGCATCGAGCTGTACTGGGATAACGCCTGGGGAACGGTGAGTCGGCCAAATAAGCTGCTTCGCAGAAACATCCCCAGCCACGCGTGCATGTAAGTAGACATGTACTTGTACATTATGGCATGATGGTAGGTCCGTTGCTGGAGGTGACCTACCAGCCGGCGACGAGAGTGCCAGCCATGATGAGCTGCAGCGGCGGCACGTTCCGTACGGCGTTTCCGTACGTGTCCGTGCATGAATCCGTGCTGACGTACGTGCTCCAACGTGTGTGTACGTACGCGCTATCGTCCTGCTGCAAGATCGACATCCGTGGCTACTGGCAATTCTCCTTCAATCGCTCTGCGGCTACGGCAGCATGCCGACAGGCAAGGAACAGCGCGGCATGCCTGCCTGCCTGTTTGGGGGGGGGGGATGCATGCATGGTTTCTAGCGATGTATGGCGGTGCTGTGGGGTAAGTGGATTCCGTGTTCTGCAGAGTCCTCTCGCCTCCAGCAGACTATGTACTTTCATACAACGCAACACGGTTTCACGACGCCTAGCTAATACGAGATCACTCGAGCTATTTGCCGCATTATGATTCTGCGCTTTCCATCTTCGTTAGATGTCGCTGCCCGCAGCCCTGCAGCTACCTAGCTACCTAGGTAGCCAACCTCCCTGGCTTGCCTGTGTGCCGCCGGTGCCTGCTGTGCAGCTGGGCTACAAGAGTGGGCAGCCGGCCTACCTTTCTGGATGGGGCAGGTTTATGGGTGCTGTCGCCGCCTCTGAGTTTCAAGCCCTTGGCCATACAGCGGTGGCCCCCAATTGGCTTCCTGGAGGTGTCACCTGCACAGGCGAGGAGTGGGCCATTGGCGAGTGTCCGGAGTACAACCCAAAGCTCGGACGCCACAGTTACGACTATTACTACTGGTACAATAATTATGTAACGGCAGGCGACGTGGGCCTGCTGTGCACCATGGACCTCCCACCCGCCACCGGCACGCTCCGCCTAACGGGCGGCCCGATTCCCTCGGCCGGGCGCCTGGTAAGCAAACAAGCGCCCCATCCCTCATACATCATTAGCTGCGTGGCGTTGACCGCCTCCGCGTCTGCAGACAGCGGAGGGCAGCTGCCCTCTCTCCGGCATCGGCAAAGACATACAGTCGGACTGTACCAACCCAGTTTCACGGGTGCACGCGGGCGGGTCCGACCAGATAGACACGGAATGAATGCACACAGTTGTGGATGTCCAAATGAGCACGCACAGGAAGCCGTGTCAGCTAGATAGCACTTCCCAGGCCCTGACCTATCTAACAGGCGCCCAAAGCGAGGTGGAATATCATGCCGAAAGGTTATTTGCGCGTCCTCCACCCCGCCCGCCCCGGAACGGCGCGCAGGAAGTGGCGTACCGCAACGAATGGGGCTCCGTGTCCGGCATGGGGGCGGTCTGGGGCGGCAAGGAGTCGGCGGTGGCGTGCCGGCAGATGGGGTACCCAGGTAGGTGGGGATGCGACGCACGGCTTCGCACGGCGGCAGGTGGTGTATGATCCTACCACCCCGCCTCCTACACGCTACACCTGATTCTGCTCCGAGACAGTCCCGGCCGTGAACTAGGCATTCCATCCACCCATTACAATTATATATTAAGCAGCGGTGGCTTGCCTTAAACCCGCAGCCAAAGTGATGAGAAGCCCCCGCCCCCGCGCCCAAACATTTCTACCCATGTCTGTTGTGTAGACGGGCTGCCGGCTATCTGCCTGGGTTGGCTTCTATTCGTTTTCAGAGCTTGCCCCGCGTACCTGCATATATATATGTATGTATACCACGTAGACGTGTTGATATCGTACGCCGTCACGCACTGAATATTGTACGACACGCATGCACGCAGGCGTAACCAGCTACTGGACATCCAGCGAGCCCAGCCACCCGAACTGGATATCCGCCATGGACGAGCTGACCAGGGGCCGCACCATCTTCCTGTACAATGTCAGTTGCCTGGGTAACGAGACCTCCCTGGCCAGGTGCCAGGGCGGCAGCCAGTACGTGTCAGCCACCGTCTCGGACCCGAACTACTGGCCCTATGGCTATTGGCAATCCTCCTCATACGTCTACCTGCTGTGCTCAGAAACGGCCAATCCGCCGCTGCGCTCGCTTCGGCTTGTGGGGGGACCGACGCCCAACCAAGGAACGCTGGAGGTGCGGTCGTCTCCTTCATCCACCCGGCCCACCGTCATGCATACATGCTAGCTGCGCTAAAACATGTCCTCAGTCTCGTGAGCCCCTTACGGACATGGGTGCCGATTCTGGCGCCCTCACATGCATGTGTACGTCTGTACGTCTTTTGGCTACAGTACTTGGCAATAGGGATCTACTTGATTTTGTCTAGTCCGTACGTGCTCCACGCCCGTGCCATACCTCCCGCCCCCGGACAGATCTTCTATGATGACTATCGCTGGCGCCCCATAATCCAAGGCTTCATCAACGACGCATATAACTGGCAGTCATGGCGCTCGTTTGGCGATGGAGAGGCGGGGGTGGCATGCCGACAGATGGGTACGTGAGGGCTCGGGTGCTGGGGTGGATGTGGGTGCTGTGGTGGAGGGCCCCGCCCGGATGGCCCCTCAGGCGGAAGGCTCTTGTGCAGTGCCTATCTGGGTGCGGTCTGGAAGCAAGTGTGCTGCTGGATGCAAGCTTTACACATATTCATGTGTGAAGGCATGCATGTTGTGCGTGGCCTTGTGCCGCACCTCCGGTAAGTAAGCCGCTGAGGCAGCGTTAGTGTTGCAAATGAAACTTCTACCATACTCAGTGCGTGTTTGCAACTCCCGGGTGTGTCTCACCCGTAACAACCGGGACAACGGACGTGTGGTACGGCTCTGATGCTCGGGTCCTGGGGTCGGTGGTTCCTGGTGCTGTGGATGAGGGCCCCGCCTGGATGGCCCCTCAGGCGGAAGGTGTTTGATCAATGTCCATCTGGGTGCGGTCTGAAGGTGTGCTGCTGGATGGCAGCTGCGGCAGCGTTAGTGTATGTTGCACATGAAACTTGCACGCACTCATCACTTCTTCTCATCAGTAGTAGTGCGTGTTTGCAGCTCCCGGGTGTGTCTCTTCGCCGAGTCGCTGCGCCCGCCCGCAGGCTTCAACGCGCTGTCAGGGGCTGACCAAAAAGCTGTGGTCCTCAACGGCTATGGCTTCATGGTAAGCAGGCTGCGGGCTGCAGCGAACGTCAGCGCCCATGCGCGCACTGCTGCGCCCCGACGAGCGCATGTCCGCAGTACATGTCATGTCCGCAGTACATGTCGTACATACACACTGATGTGTATTTCGTGTACGCGCCACTCCGCATTCGGCCAGCCTGCGCCCTACGGGTATGTCTGGGTGGTTGCTGTCTATATGCGGTATTGTTCACACCTTCGTCCACCTGCACCATTAGAGACGGCAGTTGTTTCTTGTGTTTGTGATGCCAACCTGGTCATCAGTAATCCGCACCAACCCTAACCCTCAGCCCCCCCTCGCCTTGGACATCCTGCACATGACCACCATTGATCCCCCCGGCCTGCCGCCAGGCGTCCGATGCATCCAACGGAGTTACGCTTGCGTTTCAGTGCAACGGCACGGAGCGGCGGCTCAACGACTGCGCTCCGGTCGCGGTTTCTGGCTGGACCCCCCACGGTGTGGGACTGCGCTGTGGACCGCCATGTAGGTGTGCTTGATCGTCGGCGGCGGGTCCTCGCGCCCCCTGCAAACCACTCGCCCGGTTGACTGCCCGTCGTTAGCTCATGCTTTCACAGACCCTGTTCGCGCCCCGGGAGGGACGCACGAATGATGCGTACCTAAGGTCAAACAATACATGTACCCGTCCAAAGCCTTTGCGGCCACGGTTTCAAAGGACAGAATCGAAAGCAATTGCCCGGGTGTCGTGTACACGGACGTAGAATATCCGGCTGGGACGACGAACTGACGGAGTGAATTGCACTCATCCTATCCGAAGTGAGCGTTCCCGTTCGTCCACGCCACGCCACGCTCTGAACCGCGTTCTCGCCCGCTTCGCCCCGGTAAACCCCGCGTGCAGTCTCGCCGCCGCCAGCCCCCCCAAGGCCGCCGTCTCCCCCGACGCCACCCTCGCCAGCCCCTCCGTTTCCCATGCCACCATCTCCGGACCCTGTCAGTCCCAGCCCGCCGGACCCCGCCTCTGCTGCGCCGCCAGCGCCCCCCTCGCCCCCTTTGCCCCCCGCCCAACGGCCAAGGCAAGCTCCGCACTCAACGGGCCCGTGTAGCTCTGTCTCGGCTTGCTTGCCAGTATGTTGCTTCAGAGGAATGTGTTTTGTGTCTCGCGTTGGCCTGCTGTTGTACGGTTGTGTATGTATGTGCCGTACTTGCCCTTTAGGCAGGCCGCCGAGTATCGCTCGTATATGCTTGCGCCGAATTCGCGCCAACCTACCCAATCATCTCCACGGTGTTTCCCACGCGCATCAGGTTGCCGGGGTTCCCCCGCTTCCCCAGCCGGCCCAGCTGGCCACGCTTCCCGCAACGCCCAAGCCTGCCGGGCTGGGCGCTGCCGCCCTCGCCCAGCGTGCCGCCTCCCCCGGAGCCACCGTCGCCGCCACCCAACCCAAGGCCACCACCGCCCCTGCCACCCAGCCCCCGTCCCCCCTCACCGCCGCCATCCCCACGCCCCCCAAGCCCCCAACCTCCTGTGCCGCCAAGTCCCGAGCCCCCGAGCCCTGGTCCCCCGGAACCTCCACAGCCTCCGTCACCTCCGTCCCCGCCACCGTCCCCTGACCCGCCCAGCCCCAAGCCGCCAAGTCCCCCGCCCCCCAGCCCACGACCGCCCTCACCGCGGCCACCCAGCCCATCGCCACCCAGTCCCAAGCCGCCGTCCCCCAAGCCCCCGAGCCCCAGCCCCCCAAGCCCGCGTCCACCCTCCCCGCCGCCTTCACCTCTACCGCCCAGCCCAAGTCCGCCCAGCCCGCTGCCACCAT
>LSYV01000101.1:10403-32093 GCA_001584585.1 Gonium pectorale | reverse complement strand
GGAAGCTTGCTTATTACGTGTTTCCTGTGTCGAACCCTGATCCCCACCTTTTTGTACCCGAGCGGATTGCTTGGTAGCATATGTAATCATTCGCTCATCAACCCAACTAGCTTAGCTAGCCAAACGGTGCCTCTATCTCAATGCCGACGGCCTCCGGTTCTGGACGCACGGCCGCACTCCATCCTACCTCCCGCCTTGGCATCCCGCCCTAGCTAACCGTCCACCAAGTCTTACCCCACGCATACATACGCCCGTCGGCCCGTGGTAGCACACACACAAGAGCAATTATTTTCTGCAGCCATTCCACATACATTATTACCGTTACCCGCACCGACCTGCTGCTGCCTCGCCGCCTGCCCATTGAGCCAGCCAGACACCTCACCTACCCATCTTTTATCTTTCTGTGAAAAGGTTACTGGCAGAGAGGCGAGAGCGCGAGACATCGGGCGGGAGGGACAGATCGCCCATTCGTGCGTGATGAGAACCACCGAAATCCTGGCCTAACCCTACCCGTCATCTTACCCCGCTTCCGTCCCTTCACATTCCCTTCGCAGGTTCTGCAGCGACCTCCCCTTCGGCAAGCTCCAGGGCGGCGTGTGCGACGACTGCTGGCGCTGCTGCATGCACCCCGAGCGGTTCGAGCTGCCCGCCGAGCGGATTGGAAACACGACACTCATTGCCGGTGCCTGCGCGCTGAGGTACGCCCGCACCTACGCCCTGCTGGGCGCGACGGCGGGTGCGTGAGCCGAGGAGCGCCTTAATATGTTAATCTGCCTGCCTGCCTGTATGCACTTGGCTGCGGAAGTATGTGTGCCCATGAGTGCATCATATATCATTGCAGGGAGTGCGGACGTTCAAAAGAGCAGCATACACCATGTTCTATCTGTTGCATGCCCTTTTGTTTTTTCCTGCATACGTGTGTTTGCTTGCGTGCTTGGTAGTATGAATGAATGTACTTATGTGTGTATGTGTGAGAACGCACTACGCCTATATGATACATACACGCTCGGCCTGCCTGCCTGCCTTGCTCGCTGCTATACCGCCGCATGCAGGTGTGGCTGCAACAGTGGCGCCCCCTGCGCCTCCTCCACTCCTGCTGAGCAATGCGGTCCCAGCCTCTTCTGCATGCGAGCTGACAACGTGCTCAGCTTGCCAACCTGCCAGGTGCATGCGCCCTATCTATGCATGGGGCAACATGTTGGGGCTCGCTTGGCGGGCGAGACGGGCTTTATTGCCTGTTTATGCTGCAATAATCTTAGGGCTCTGCAAAAGCCCCGCCCTGAGAAGATGAGGTGCAGGGCATACAACGATTGACATGTACCCGGAACATTGTAAACCTGCCCGCATGTCCGCCCTGTCCAACCTTTGTGTCAACGCCGACCTACCCATCTTGGCATACGGTACTTAGTATTACACCTAGCCGGTAGCTACCGGCTAGGTGTAGTACTATGTATGCCTAGATGTAGTAGCGTAGCACTGACGATGTGGACACGGAAAATGGGTATGCCCTCCGCCCCGCAATCCCACAGCTACCAGCTCAGCTATCAGTCTGCCCAACTGGTGGTTGGGTTGGTAAGAACCCAGGCGGCGGGGTGAAACGCCAAAAATCAAAAGAAACCCGGTAGAGGTCGTTCCCATTGCATACATATGCGCACCTCCTCCTTAAGTACACGCAGGTGTTAGGCCTTGCGTAGTCTTTCTTTCTTTTTTCTTTCTTTTGCCCTCCGCCCCGTTCTCCATGCATAATGCCCGCCCGCCCCCCCCTCGGCAGCCCTGCGCCGCCTGCACCGACGACGCGCTGTCGGCGTCCGGGAGCTGCTCCCCCGCGTGTCCAGCGGGGCCCGCACGGGCCCTCGCATGCGGCCTGCGGGCGTCCGCTGTTGCTGCTGCCGGCCAGGGCTACGGGGGCGACCA
Source organism: Gonium pectorale (assembly GCA_001584585.1). Lineage (NCBI taxonomy): Eukaryota > Viridiplantae > Chlorophyta > Chlorophyceae > Chlamydomonadales > Volvocaceae > Gonium > Gonium pectorale. The sequence goes on along the minus strand of LSYV01000101.1, from coordinate 30,179 downwards.
GCTGCCCAGCAGCGCGGCAGCGGCCTGCGGAGGACCCGACGACGGTGGCGCAGCAGCCCTTGTGGCGGCAGCGTTGTCGCTGTCGTTCGCCCTGGACGAGCTGCCGGCGAAGGATGGCGATCCGACCACCGTAAGTCGGATCGGCTGCGATCGGCATACGTAGGATACGTGCTCTTGGCTCCGACCGCCCCGCATGCGTCACCCGCGGCAGCCTCGGCCAGCGCTCGGACCCCGGGATGGGCCAGCACCACAATAAATAGTTGACGCGGGCGCGAGCGTGAATCGTTCAAATAGCGTATGAAACAGCAGGCAGCTAATAAGGGACAGGCGGCGGGCGGGCGCTGGGTGAGTACGTACGCAGATGCAACATGCGTGCGTCCCCACGAGTGGGGCAGCAGCAGCCTGGCCTTTATCTTTTCAGATGTGGATTAATACGATTCAGTCGTTATTATATATCCGGTCTGCGTGTGTGGCAGGTAGGGGTACTGCAGCACGCTGGGTACCGTAGCTGAACGTACGAACTGTATGTAGATAGACTTGCCATGTGTATGTCTCATTTCTTGCCTATCTGTGTGTCGCATCGACAAGTATATCAAGCCTCGCCTCGCTCTGAGCTCGCAACCAAGCAGGTGACGGAGCAGGAGCTGAGGAGCTTCCTCGAGCGATCCGCGCACATGCAGGGCCACCTGCTGCTCGGTCAGCCGTCGGACGCTCCCACCGCCCTGGCGCCCGGGAACCCGTCGTACGTGGGCACCGCGGTTGCCAACATACATGATGCCGCACGTGTCCCCAGTGGCAAGCCCCTGCCCCTCACGGTGCGTGTGTAGATGGATAGATAGATAGCTAGAAGGCAAACGGCTATGGAAAAGAGATATGCGGCACAACTGCAAGTATAGACAGGGGGCCTGTATGATATGTATTCCTACCACATACGTGCATACACCTCCATCACGTACGTATTCATCCCCAGCCCACCCGCTGGATGAAGTCCGCATGCACACGGTACGACATACCTTGCCAACTCGTACATCAGGCCCCCTGCACCCTCCATCACCGACCCACGCATCCCCATAATGCCTGCTTCCTGCATGCGGCGGCGGCTCGCTCCCCCGCCCCGTCCACCTACCGTCAGCTCACAGACGACGTCATTATCTACTCTCCACTCCAACTACTTTCTCTCTGTGATTATGCATGTACGCATGTTGCCACCTCGCTCGCTCGCTCGTGTCGCCTGCCTGACATACAACTGCATACCGCCATACCGTACGCACCTGCGGCGCAGGCGGTGGCGGCCGCGCTGTCCGGCGGCAGCCGCGCCGTCCTGTGCCCCGCCATCGACGTGCGGCTGCCCGCCAACACGCGGCGCCGAGTCACCGACCCGGGCTGCCCCTGCAGCTACAACAACGGGACGGACGACTCGGCGGCCCTCGCCAACGTGTGCCCCGCCGGCTACGTCTGCTCCCGTCAGGACTTCCGCGGCCTGCTGACGGATGACCCCAGCGCGGTGCAGCTGCGCGCGCTGTGCGTCTCCTGCACGCTGGGGAAGTACTGCCCGGAGGGCAGCTCGGCGGCAGCGGTGCGTGCGTGCGTGCGTGAGCCTTCGTCCGTGGGGTCGATTGCACGAAAGCACATGCAGCGCTTGCTAGGACTGAGGTAGCAGGGTCGCCCGTGTACAGTCCTGTGTTGATGACTAAGATCGGGATCAGGGGCGCAATCCCGAAGAGTTTTGAAGAGTTGCAAAGAGTTTTGAAGATTTTTTATATGTACGCCCGGCTTAACACGGGCGTGTATTAAGGAGGTGGTCCATCGGGGCAGCCGAGGCGGTCCATGGGTACCACCACAACGGGGCGGGCTGCATACGTACGCACAGCTAGGACCGCTAGCTTCGCCCGTCGCAGCAGTTGCCCACCCGCTCTGCCCATTGCTCCCCGAAGGAAGCCTGCTGAGCGCCCTCACTGGTCTGGGTAGCCACCCTAAGCTCCCAAATAGGCCCTCTTCCGCTGAATTTCGTACTTTATATCCCTCGATCAGGTCTTCAACGAGTCAAGCTTCGACTGCCCTGCCGGCTCCTACTGCCCCACCCCCGCGGCGAGGCTGCCGTGTCCAGCGGGCTACTTCTGCGGCCCTCGGGCCATGGCGCCAACGCACTGCAACGACACCGAGTGAGTACGAAAGCGCAAGAGTTACACTTGATGAGCTTGTTTGTTGCAGGTCAAAGTAACATGGACGGCCCTGATGCACGTCACACATAGCATTGCATCGCACTTGCCAAGCATCGCCTTGTCCGTACATGGATTCAAGCTTTTGTCCAGAAGAGATGTTTGGCATTATGTGTAATGATGCTTAAAGACCAGCAGCCTGCTTCTGCAACCCAACGCTCAGTTGAGCGGAAGCGCTCAAATGAATATGAGTATGCGTATATATATGTGTGTTACCAAAGCACACAACGCTCTGCTGCCTTGTGCTTGAACCCTGTGCTCCATATGCTATTTCTGCTATTCCTCAGGTGGACTTCCGACCCGAGGGTAAGCGGGGGCAGGCAGCCGAAAGGTGGCATTACTTTCCTACCTTGCTGATCATCGGAGTGCGTGAAGCTCAGACCGGTGCACGACATGCACGGCGCCTTGGGCGGGCCCGATCAGCGTCTCAGGGTTTTGTAGGGTGTAGGGTGCCAATGGATCGGATATATATGAGCGCCCACCCTGCCGCCGCCACGCCGTCAGCGGCGGGCTTTTGTTGCACAGTCACCGTTTGCTGGCCACTTTGATTGGCGACACCAATGCTAATTGCAGGAGAACAGGACTACCCAGCTTGGCAGGTTGCTGAATGGCGAAGGCCCTATGCGTGGCAACTACTGTCCCGAAAACTCGACGACGTACCGCAATGTCTGTCCGTAAGTGTGTTGGGTTACAGAGGGTCATGCGCCCATTGGGAAGCGCAGCGGGCAGCGTTGATATTGCATGATTGTGTATGTATGGGGCGTCGATCGCTCCGCACATTAGTTAATGAGCTGCTCTGTCGTAGTTATTGCTTGGGCACTGCCAGCAGCAGCTTGTTTCCATCATAAACAAAGAACGAGACGATGAGCAGCAAAACGTATGACCACTCTTTGGCGCACTGTGATGTACGGATGCAACCGTTGTGAGGTACAACAGGAACTAGCGGTTCGATGGATTCACAATTGCTGCTGTCCGTGCAAAGTATCTTGATGGCTTGGCATTTAACAACTGCTTCCACAAGCGGTCTGATGATGACGAGCAGGCAAGGCAAGGCCAGTCCCAGCACGTATCCCCCGGCTGCATCCTACTTTCTTTTTGACGTTGTTGGCCTACATGCATGCCGTTACTTATGTTCGGCATACCGTTATGCATGTATGCCGTTATTACGGCCGCTTCTTAACCATTCTCGTGTGCTTTTGTTTGGGTTTACACGCACGCAGGGGCGGGAGCTACTGCCCCAACGCCACCATCAAGCTGATTTGTCGGAATGGCTCCTACTGCAAGCAACAATCCACATACCCTGTGCCGTGCCCGAGGTACGGAAGGGAGGGGAGGACAGCCTCTAGCAGCTTCATTTATTGCTTTTGTGTTTTGGCCTCCTGGTGCCAGGAAGCCAGAGCGTTCTCCGCCGGCTACACACCTAGTTGCGTTTGTTTATTTAGCAAGTCGGCATACATCCAGAAGCGAGATGGGCCGCAAGCAACTCCCGCCCGACCGTCTGCACCACATCCGCCGCTCAGCATCGCTCAGCAGAGTCGTCTAAGCCTCGCCCTCCTTTGATAAGAATCCACACTGGTACACACATGGGTGACGCGGCTCCCATGCAGGTTCATACGATGCCCCGAGGGTACTGAGTTTCCACTCGGCCGTCATGTGGCGCTTATCCTGGCTGTGGTAGTCTTCGCCGTCAAGTGCTTGGCACTGCTGGTTGCCAGCTCAATGGCAACCCTCATCCAGCGGCTTGTCCGCTACAAGACAACACTGGCAGATGTCACAGACCAAATCAAGACCCCCGGCTTCCATCCAGGTTTGCCTGCGCTGCGCTGCTGTTCCGGCGTTTCTCCCACACAATGATAGCCCCGTTGCCAAGTAGCATCACTTCTTACACGTTCTATGTGCATGCTCATAGGACGTGCGATTGAGCTCGTTGCGAATTCTGTCGTCACCGCCGACACTCAAATCACACCCCTACCATTGAAGGGGGGGGGGCAACGACTCTAAACGACCCTCATCGGTCGCCCCCGCCCCCACCAACTTATTCGGGTTGTCCGCCGACCGCCCTCCGCTCGCTGTTGTGGCTTGTAGAGTTGCGGGTCGTCTTTGTGGGTCGAGAAACTCCCAGCAACGACCAAGGCCCTGGTGGCACTCATGACGGATCAGAAGCTGATGAAGCTGGTGATGAGGATTCGGAGCAAGACCATGACGAAAGTACCACTACCACTGGGGCCTCCTCACGGCCGTCTAACGGCAGGGCGGGCAGCCCTAGCGACATCCGTGGGTCGCAAGCGGACGGAGCTTGTGCCATCGAGGTTCCGCCTTCCAGCAGCGACGACGAAAGCCCTGGAGGTGTTACTGGATCGGATGGAGATGACGGTGACAGTGCGGAGGAAAGCGAGGTTCCCGGCCAGCAGGCTGAAATCCGAGGAGATACTGGCGGTGTTGTCACAGCCAGGCGACTACAGATAGACATGGTATTCGACAAGCATCGACACAGGGGCCAGTGTGGCCGTAAAGAGCGCATCGACATTGAATTCGCCAACGCTGAAGGACGGCACGACCGGTCCGGCGCCGATGAGCACGATGAGGACGATCGGCTGCCGCTGGGCGTAACGGGCAAGTTCGTCGCTGGCAAGCTCAACGTCATTATGGTGCGGGCGAGAGAGCGGCAAACAGTAGTATTGTTGACCTGAAACTCTGTTCGTTATGCTCCCCAGTAGTTCATCTACGGAACATGACTATCCAACGCGAGAACGTGTCATCGATCCAAATGGCAAACAGTGGGACTAACTGCTCTACATGTCGTTGCGTATATACTGCAGACCGCGGCCGCCTGCTTGCTTGCAGTCAAGGTCGGGTCCCTATCCCGTAGCTCACTGGCTCCCACCTACCATGATCGTTCATTCCCAGGGTTCCTCAGGCTGCGGCAAGACGACACTCATCAAGCTGCTGTCTGGCAGGCTGCCGCATGCGGAGCACGTCGATGTTGTGGCGCACCGGAGCTCCCAACCGGCACCAGAACCCACAGAGCTGCGGTCCTGGAGGTAGGGGTGGCGGACAGTGCATCGTTCTGTTTATTAGGTACGCATTGACCTCACCATAAGTTGCGTACAAGTAGGTTAATAATGTGCCGTAGGTGGGTCCGGGCGGGCGGACCAACATACGGCACGCTGTGGGGTTGTGGCTCGCTGCCTAGCTACCTGTGGGGTGTCAACGTCAACGAAATTCACCGCATTGCAGCTTCCAAATGCTACAACTGTCGATACAACTGTCGATACAACTTGTGCTAGCTGCACGGTGTCGCTGTGCGGCTAGCTAGCTGCCGTTCTAGCCCCACAGATGCTTTTTATGCGCGGCCGCCGTTGATTGAAGGCTGGCAAGCTTTTGATGAATGGCTATGGATGCGTCGGAACGCTCATCCACGCCCAGCCAGCACTTTGCATGCTCCCCTGTTGGACAACACACCAGGAGCCGGCAAGCAAGGTCGTCCACATCGCATCCCGGTGCCTAACGCATGTTCCTGCCTCGCTCCGTTTTGTGCAAGACGTTTGGGGCATGCGTTAATCGATGTGTGTGTATCTCGATTCGGGACATTGCTTCAACAGGCGCGAGGTTGGCTACATTCCCCAGGAAGACGTATTGCATGCACGCCTGACCGTCAGGTGCGGGCGGGTAATGGTGAATCAAAGTTTGCCCAACCCGCGGATGGACAGGTCCCCATTCGACGGGTGGTGCGTAGCTGCTTCGACTCGGGCCGTATGTAGTTCTTTGACTGGACGGATCTAATATGCCACGCCACATATGATACATGTACGGCCACCGGCGGCCCTGAGCAATCAAAGGACACAATGCCCCTTCCATTCTGCTGAACGTATCTCATCAGATTAGCCTGACCTGTTCAAACCTGTGCTTGTGTCGCAGGGAGAACCTCGAGTACGCTGCTCGGCTCCACATGCGGCCCGGCACCCCCGGCTCGTGGCGCAGTTCAGTTGTGTACGCCGTCCTCAACGACCTCGACCTCTACCATCGGGCCAACCACATCGTTGGCACTGAGCAGAGACCAGGTGCGTGCGTGCCGCCGAACAGGAGCATCATCCCCGGTCCAGTCGGTCCAGTCGTGTCAGGGTTTGTGCTGTGCCTTTATTGAACCAGCTGAGCAACAGCCGCTGCCTGTCTGTCGGGCGGTAAACAATTATTGTCAATTGACAATGTGCCAAATTATATGCGTTTATAAGTGTCACTTAAATCTGTCTGTCGGGCGTTTGACAAATACATGACCGTGCCAAACCACGAGCGTTGATATGTGTGAATGCTGACGTTTGGGTGAATTAAAAACAACACTTGGCCGACATCAGGTGCAAGGGGCATAATGAACTGTCCCCGGCCCTCAATCGACCCCTCGTGCACCGTAGCCATCTCAGGAGGGCAGCGCAAGCGGGCCAACATAGGGATGGGCCTCGTGGCGCTACCTCCCATCCTGTTTGTGGTGAGACCTGGAGCTGTACAGGATGATGAACTGCACGTGTACTGTGAATGCCCGTGTTACGAGCAGCTGCAGGACCAATTTTAGGGTGCGTTGGGTGTTAGGCAGCGAGACATGATTGCTACTTTAAAGGAGGCTCCGCCCGCTGCAGTGAGAGCGTACCTACAGGCTGTCTGGGACAGTAGACATGCCATACTTCGGCGTCAGGCGCTCAATCGGGGTAGAGACGGGGCCCATAACCCGCTCCCCCATCTCAATGTTCGCATTTCGTCCGTTGCCCCCTGCTTTGACCGACGTGTAACGTGGAGCACCGCTCGGTGCATTTCATCATAGCCTCGGAACGCCCCTGCTGGCGATGTGACACTAGCTAATAACTAGCTTGAGTAAATGTATCTGTCTGCAGGACGAGCCAACATCAGGCCTGGACGCGCGGATGTCTGCCGACGTCGTCCGCATGCTTGGGCGCCTCGCAGCCGTAGCCCAGATCAACATGATCGCCGTCGTCCACCAGCCCAGCCTGGACTCCTTCCTCATGTTTGACTACGTGCTGCTCCTCACTAACAGCAAGAGGGCCGCGTACCACGGGCCGCCCGAGGCGTGCGCTTTGTACTTCAGCGCCCTCGGATTCAGGCCAAAGCACATCCGCTCAGGGGGCTTGGATGGGGGGGGCTTGGATCAAAGCACCAGTATGCCTGGTGCTGGCTCGCTGGCTGGGCCGGGTGAGAACATGGCCGACGTGATCCTTGACATCATGTCCAAGGACAGCAAATACGCATCCGATCACGTCCTGGGGCATCAGCTCGCTGACGCATGGGAGGCAAGAGGCTCCGAGTGGTTACGGAGGGTCGCCGACACGGGCCTTATGGAAAAGCTTCGGTGAGCTGCGAGTGCACATGTGCTAGGAGGCACAACGCGGGTGCTGAACGTATTGCTGGCTCGCTCCATCCATGTCAGCCTCGCATTATTCGTTCGATGGGGAGGGTAGGAAAGCCTGTGGTGTTAGGCATACAGCCTGTTGAAGGAACTCCTTAGAATGCCTCTATCTGTGGCCAGTGGCTCGTACGCAGTCCGCAACGGGCCAGTACGGGTGACCGGATGGAGTGTCTCCCATCCGCTTCGGAATCAAAACCAGGTGTCTGATGCTCCCAGAATAAACATAGTTGACGATCGAGGCAGTTCCTAACCTTGGCGCTCGTGGCCAGCAGCTGGCATGCATGCGGCGTTAGGTCTGCGTGAAAGAAGGACGCCAATGAAGAAGCCCGCCCCCAACATCATGTTGCCATGCCCCTGCCCTAGCCTGCTTGAGCTGGGCGACGCCACTCACCAGCAGCTGAGGGCGGCGACGCTTTCCGATGACACGAGGCAGTTCGTCTGTCTCATGCCTCAACCGGATGCCTACGCAGCGTCTGCTGGGAACGCCACGGAACGGGTATGTGGTTTGTACCTCAATGCGAGCATGTATGTGGATGGGCTAGCTATCAAGCAAGCATATGCAACAATGAAGTGCCCAACGTCGATCACTTTTCACGTGCCATGCTGTCAGGGGATTAGGACTCAAGCCCAGAGGGCAACGGAGGCCGCATTTTTCTCCAACCTGGTGAGTTTGTTCACAGCGATATGAAATGCCTGACTAATGTATGTGCGTATACAAGTAGTGGGGAGCTACCAACATGTACGGTATGTGCACTTGTCGTGCAGGCGAAGGTCTTGGCTTTTCCCGATGAGGGCTCCAATGGGCTGCAGCGGCCCTCTCAGCCGGGCGAGGGACCTCGGGGGACTGAGGCCGAGGCTGTTCCGGAAGTACAGGTGGAGTGAATATGCCGCCGGAGTACGCGGCGTTGGGCTAGCGGAAGCTGTGAACGCGATTACAGAGAGAATGCGTGCGTTTGTGATGCGGCCACCAACGTGTTGTCGAATGCGTACTGGCACCACAATACAGATAGCACGAGATAGATAGAACGAATGAGACGTACGTTTCCTCTTGTGTGCTTGTGGCAGAGCGCGTACGTGCGTGTGACACTGCCTGGCCCAGGTGCAGCAGCCAGCTGATGAGGGTGGTCCGGCCCCATCAGTCTGCGGAGCGGGGCCATCCCTGTGGTCCAGCGGTCCAGCTGCTGGTATCACTCAAGCGGCGGAGCCTGCACAGCAGCCTGGTGGCTCCGAGGGCGCGATGCCGCCAGGCCTGAGGTATTGGTTGTTACTAACATTCGGTCCTGTCCCACCATGTGCTGTACTGTCGGAGTATCGCGGATGTGTTAAGTTATCTGCGGCTAGAGCACAGCCGTTGTAAGAGAGGTGTGCATGCGCATCGCAGGGGCACCGGGCGTGGAGTTATATGCCTCAGCATTATTCAGGATGCTTCAGCTCAGCAGGAGCCATCGCAGGTGTGACTCATGTACTTCTGTGCATGCTCGCATGCGGTTTGTAAACATGTACGCAATCAACTCTCATTCACCGCTGGGCGGGTTGTTGCAGGAAGATGCGGGCACAAGCTCGAGCTGGGTGCGGCGGTAAGCACAGCCTTCAAGTATTGGCATTAAATTGAGTAATCAAGGCCGCACAAAATATGATCCTGTGCTACTGCTTAAGCCACCCCCGCACATATGTATGTGCTGTGAGTGCCATTCGGCGCCCCTACTGTCTGGAAACCCACTGATATGACTTGCGCTTTGTCCAGCAGTGCGGCAATGCCCCAGATGGGCTGGCTGCTTCTGCGGAATCTCCACGACTCCACCCGCCGCCTTGGTGTCTCGATAGCGGATTTGGGTTTCCTGCTGCTCGCAGCACTGGTTTTGGGATGGGTCCAGGTAGGGCAACACTGCACTCCTAGAACTGCGGATGACATGTCAAGTGCTGCAAGTTTGGCTGCTGTTAGTTGCAGCCTTTCCAAGCCTGCTGATCGGTCAGAGCTCTCCGAGATGGAGCTTGTCTGTAGGCAACGGAGCAGCTAACAATTGCACTAGGGTGTATGCCGGACAAAAATAATAACGTCCCCAATGGTATCACGTCATCATGAGCACAGGATCTTGGTGTATCCACTGAACGTACGCAGGGCCACGAGTGGGACATTGACGCAGTACCCAGCAATGTCAGCATGGCGTACCTAGTTCTTGCAGTTCTTTCATCAATCGTGCACCTGCGGGCGTTCTCGTCCATTGCTTTCATCCAGGTTCGTTGCTTGGTGTGTAACTGTGTAGTCGTCACTTTCCTACCTGTTTGGGCATCTGACCGTGTGTCTACTCACCACGTCAACTAATCACCATGCATCTGACCTTGCAGCAACACGAATGCTCGCTAGGAGTTGCAGTCTCATCGATGTACACATCGGTCAACATCACCGAGCTGCCTTGGATCGCCCTCGCTCCCGCCCTCTTCCTGGCACCGTACTACTACATGACCGTGCCCCGAGCGGCCCTCAGCTCCTTCTACACCGTCGGACTGCTCGTGTGCTGGTGGACATCTGGACTGTCGTACATCGTATCGCTGTCGTTTGTCCCGCCCCCGGTGAGCCACGGGTCAAGTGATGACACGGAACGCACATATGTCCATAAGTAGGCGGCACAAACCGAATTGAGCCCGTGTACGACTGTACGGCATGTACGGTGTGATTGCGGGGCTTGGGGGCTGGCTATCGTCAGCCTCCCAAGAGGAGAGGCTGGTGTCACTAAGCCTTTCCGGTAGTTCCGGTCTGATGGCGACCCGGTGCACCGCGAATCTGCAACGGCGCCTAGCCCGCACCAGATGCTAGTGCGCTCACTCTCGGCTGCAGCTAGCTGGAATGCGTGCGTGGAGGCGGAATAGGGGCGGCTAGATGCGATGCGAGCGGGCGTACGTGCAAAAGGCGTGGAGACGCCACAGCGCTAGCTGGCGGACGAGCTGCCTGCATGCATGTGTTTTGAGAGTACCGATAGATGCTATGAGCACCTCCAGTTGGAAGGAAGGCGCCTTGTTGTAGTTGGACAAGCGCCGGGTTAGAACAGATTATGGACATCTTCAACACTACGTTATCAGCAGAGGGCACATACGCTGGCTCCGTCGCTTTACTCACCTACAGGCGCAGCAGGTGGTCACAGTCTTGCTAACGCTCATATCGGGAGCACTCTTCCAGGGCCTCTCGCCCAGTATCCGGTCCGCCCGTCGGCGGCCAGAGGACGCGCTCCTTTGGCTGAGCTACAATCGCTGGGCCATGGAAGCCATGGTGATACAGGTGGGTGCAATCTATCTGGTCGATTGTACCTGCTGATCCATCCTGCTACGACCGCTGCCTTTATTTGCAAGGAGTAGACGTTGCAGGGGTTTGCAAACACTCGTACGGCGTACGGCGTGCCTGAATAATCCGTCGCGCCGTGTAGGAGATGAAGCAGTATACGCAGAACCGATACCCAGAGATCCTAGGCGCCTTTTACAAAAGCGGCGTGTGTAACATGGATGGACAGCTGGCCGGTGAGTGCGGTCGGGTGATGGAAGCGCATGCGGGGTCGCTTGCACATGTATTTCGCAATCTTCATCAAGCATTGGATGCTGTTGGTAGTATAAAACGCATATATCTACCCGATACCTCGGCCGTGAGCCCGTCCTAACTGAGGCAAGGAATAGTTGTACATACATGTCCTCTTGTTACATGTCCATCTCTATCTCGACAGCTTGGGAGAAAGTCTCGGCGTTGATGAGTGATCCTGATCAGAGGGCACTTGTCGACCAGCGGTGTGACGAGTACTTCAACAAAGCATGCATCATCCTCGCTTGTGCGGGTTTGGTGTGGCGCCTCATTGCGTTCATCATGATGAAGTGGACCATTGACTGGAAGGTACGTTTTCCTACAGGTAGGGACACTAGAAAACTTCATATATGCCGTAGCTATGCATACATTTTGTTTCAGTGAAATACTGCCCAGCGTTCCTCCGTGTATAAAAAAGAAATACCTTGATGCGCTATTGTTTTGGCAGTGTTCTTCTAAACACGTGTCTTTGGTTGGTAAAACACGCGCAATTGAGGAATGCAACCCTTTCGCTGTACCCCTCCAGCCCGCTTTTTTGCCGCAATGGTCTTCGGACGGCTCCCCAAGCCCCATCACGGATCCGGGTGCACTTGTAATGCGACCGTGAGTAACCCTGCACACATAGATGGGGCGTGAATGGTCATACTGACTCGGTGTTCCTTTAATGGCTATGGCGTATGTGGCAAAGCAAGCTGCCCAAACTGATTCGCCATCCGGTGAGAATAATTGATAACACTGTGCCGTGTAGCTAGACTTGTTAGATTGCTTACCCTCAATCAGGGCGTCACCTGTCAACCGCTAACTGGCTAGATAGATTGAGGAACAAGTTGATTACAGCTGTATGTGCGGTGCCCTGCATTCCCACAGCTTCACGTGGCTCGTCTCATTATGGCCACGTTTCAGGGTTTATGAAGACATGGTAAGTCACATGACATGGGTCGGTTTGAGCTCCCGGATAACGTTCGGCAACATAGAGCGCGCATCCAAATGTGACGTGCGTGCGACTATATACCGGTATATATGCGCAACATAGAGCTCGCATCCTTTCGTCCTTCAGAACGATCAGGAATGGACACAACTGCACGAGGCGTGCTATTACAACCGCGCGGACTTCATCTCCGACCTCCTTCGGGCAGGAGTGCAATTCGCCCCCAAAGACCGAGTGAGTTTGATGAGATACAAGTGTTGCCGCCACCCGCAACTTATCGGGACATGTTGAATCCATGTTACACCCAGGAGGGGAGGACGCCACTGCATTGCGCGGCTGGGGAGGGTCACCTGGCAGCTGTAAAAGAAATGCTCAGGTGGTCAAAGAAGTACGAGGCTGGCGTCCTTGACATTCAAACAAAGGTAACTCTCTGCTGAAGCCGCCAGCTAGATGGACGCGGCGTGTACCTTTTCCACCATCGACTCTAATGCTGCTTACGCTGCTGCACGGACCGGATTGCAGCGCGGCTTCACACCTCTAATGGTCGGAGCTGTGAACAGGCCGGACAGTGTGGAGATTGTGAAGAGCCTACTGAATAAAGGTGCCGACGTTAACATCGCTGCGGAGGTACGCTCAGGCTACCTGCCATCAGACGCACGCTGCTTGATGCTCGTACGTGTACATGTGTACTGTGTCTTCGATGGTAGTGAGGTTGTTTATTTTATTTATTTGCTCCTTACTTGTTCCATCCTGTCCAGCCTTTTGGAATCACAGCGCTCACTTGCGCTGCTCGCGCTGATAGCACCGAGATGCTGCAAGTAATGTTGGAGGCGGGAGCTGAGCTGGACGCTCGGGATAAGGTGCGCCAAGTAATGTATTTGCTTTGCATGCAGCAGACGCACTTCGGGTCGCATGTATACAGAAAGCGTAGGTAGGTAGATAGGCAGCCTTGGCTGCAGGTAGTGCAGATAGATAGGGCGAGACCCCGCACGGCGCATGCATACATGTTCGTTGCTGGTTGACTGCGCGCGTGTATTGCACTCCGTGCACGCACAGACTTGCGCGGGACGCTCACCGAGGCAGCAGCTGTGCGTATGGCACGGAATGAAGGGGCCATGCATTAGGATCGGCTGACCCATACCTAGATGTATCTCTGGCCCGCCGGCCGCAAACCTCGTCTCTTATAAACGGCTTTATACTACACGCACGATGCTCCCATAAGCAAGTACGTGCCCACGCACCGGACTGTATGTTTCGCACATGCAGTCATGCTGGCAAGCGGCCGATTTATTAGCCAGTCACGTACCTTGGATTCAGAGTTCCTGCGCCGCACGCGCATTGTAGGATGGCTGGTCTCCAGTGGTTCACGCTGTCGTACATGGCAAGATAGGGGCAGCAAGGTTCCTGTTGCGAGCAGGAGCCAAGGTGCGTGCCAAACTAATGTCGCAAAAGAGGACCTAGAAGCGTGCATGTACGCGCGGGACTCACCGCGCGCGCGGAAGAGTCCTCGCCAATACCTACCTATCTACTCCCACGCTGCCCACCGCTTCTATCTATCTTGTGCCCCTCTTGCTTATTCTGGCACCGTAGGTAGACATGCGTCGTGCATGCATGCATGGATGGATGGTGCGTCGCACGATACAACTCTTATCAACATGCATGCCCGCCCGCACACAGACACACGCACGCGCAAATGCACGCAGCGGTGGGACTCCGATGTATATATCAATAACCATTGATGGCCATGATAAGATAGGACGCACTGCTAGATGCCCACACGGCTTGCCTCTTGAGAAGCTGCTGCCCCATGTACTAATACATGTATGTATTTATGCGTTCCGGTCGACCAATCAACGGTGGCCAGGATGGAGCGATGGCAATGATGCTCGCCGCTGAGCGTGGACACACCACGGCGGTGCAGTTCCTCATTGAGGAACTCCCAAAAGGCGTCAAGGACGCGGTAGGGCTGAAGATATCAATAATAATTGTCATTATTTATAATTGTTACATTGGGCATACACACCAACGTGTAGTTAATGAATGATTGCTTCGGCACATATGATAAAATTGGAGGGCTAAAGATATCCTACACATGCACGTCGGCTCGATTGGTTCACAGCTAGCTTCGACACTCTTGCAGAAGACGTTGTATATGCTGGTAGTGCTTTGTTTTGACTCGAACGAACGAACCAACGGACTCAACTGGCGTTTCGTCGCTTCAATGTCCCCCAAAGCACGGGAGGAATGCATGCGCTGATGCGCCGGCACGAGTCAATCGTTCTCACGAAGATGTATAGGAGCTGCTAATTGTGTTGTCTTTGAAGTTGACGTGGACTGACCTGGCATTCCCTTCCTCCATGATCCGTAGGCCCTGAGAACTGCGCTACTATGCGCTAGCGCTAAAGGCCGCCTGGAGACCATGCGGGCGCTGTTAGATGCTGGAGAGCATCCAGATGCACATGACCAGGTTTGTGGGGCGGACGTGTGCCCGAAGCGCCCGCACGTCCTGCTCGTCCTTTCTGCAATCTAGCTGCTGGGAAGCCGCGCTTGATCATCGTGTCCATATCAGCAGCCACGTAGCTACGACCTAGCTTGACTGGTCGCCGCCAATCAATTTAGCTAACGTCAGCTGCGCATGTAGGCTCAGCACCTGACAGGTAGTGCTCTACTACAGGGTGGGCAGCAGCCACAGTGGCATGGGCGCGCGGCGGCACTGCGCGGCGGCACTGCGGTCGGCAGGGCGCTGTCTTTAAACTTAGTAGGCAGAATGTGGGCCTCTGCATCTCAGATTGCTGCGACCCAGCCACACAGTCATCGCATCCCTGCAGGCTGTCTAACTCACCACGTACAATACCGCCGGCTGTGCAAGCGCCCTTTGTTTTCCCGATACCCTTGCCTCGCCCTACTTTGGGCGCGCGTGCGCGTGCACGTCCGTGCTTTTGCAGAACGGAGGGACGGCGTTGATGGCCGCCGCTGCAGGAGGACATGCAGACGGGGTTCGGCTGCTGCTGCTGGAGGGAGCCAACGCCCGTCTGAAGGATCAGGTGGGTGAACGACCAATGCATGGGTAAGGCTTGGCTCACATCCTTTGACCTTGTTGAACTCAAAACGACATCCTTATGGTCTTATCAAATCCAACACGGAATGAACTATGGTTCCATGAGATTGTCCATCCTGCATCAGCAATAATTCCGTCCTTGCTTTGCGAGCAGGGCCTGCGGACGGCGTCAATCTAACGCGGCATCCTTGTTATCTTACCATGATGAACCCAACACAACTTCCAAATGATTATCCGGCATGAACGCGTCCGCATCCGTCCGCACTTTACTGGCAGGCCCTACAGACGGCGCTGATGAGTGCAAGCGGCCGGGGCTGTGTGGAGGCCATGCAGTGCCTGCTGGACGCCGGAAGCGAGCTGGATGCGCAGGACAAGGTATACATATGCATGTATGCACTCGCTCAGAGAATCGGAGGAGGAGGGACCATGCCACATCGATCGCTAATGTCCAATGCTGGCCTGCTACATACATACATGAATTGGGGGCGGGTCCATCCATCTTGCGATGCCGCTGCTACTATGCCCTGCGTGGTTGCTGGAGACACGGCGGTTGCAAAACATAATAGTGAGATCCGCATCCCGCAACGTAAGCGGGCCGGCGCGAGAGCACTACTGTGTGCAGTAGTGGTTGCTTCCTTGGCACTTCTGCGGATCCTAGCCAAACCGCCAACACGCAACGTGCAAAGCACGGAAACCCCCCAAGTAGTCGCATACCGCGCCATCTACCATGCATGGCGCCCCCTTAGCCTAAAATTCACAGGGCGGGGGTACGTACTGAGTACAAATGCGGCACCTACCATCGCATATACTTGCTTGCGGTATTGGTAGGTATTGAACGCAAACACCGCATCTACATGCCTTTGAAGCTCACACCGCCGCCGCTACATATACGGGCCGAGGTAGCAAAGGGCCGTACTTACCCACTTGCATGCTCCATATGCCGTATGGTTGGCCCACACACGCAAACCCGAGAACCCGACACCGTGCCTCGCTCGTGTGCCCCATCCATGCCCCGGGCGTTCCCAATAATGCATCGAGTTTGGCGAGACAGCGCTGATGAAGGCTGCAGGCAATCCCCTAGGGAGCGCGAATGCTGTGCGGCTGCTGCTAGAGCGCGGGGCAGACCCAAATCTGAAGGACCAGGTGGGCTATGGGCGGTGGGCGGCAGAGCAGACCTCGGGAGGTGGGGCGCGGGGGGGCTCGGACGGAGCATAGCGCTGATGACCATCGGTTGTGATCAGGGGGGCAATGCCGCCGCCGGTAGATGCATGCATGCGTACGCAGGGGGAATGGATGGAGGGGCTTGCACTACTTGGGCAGGTAGAGCAAGGCCATGGCACCAACTCACAGGCAAGGGCAAAGACGGGCCAGGAACCAGCTAAGCCATCCAGTGTATTTTCGCGTGTGTGTCTTGAGGAGGAGGCCCCGTCGTCGCCCGCTGCATCCATCGGCAGGACGACAAGACGGCGCTGATGCTGGCTGCAAAGGGCATTGATTTGGAGGCAGTCCGTATGCTGCTAGCGTCGGGAGCGGACCCGAAAGCTAGATCCAAGGTGAGATGATCTTGGTGATTTTGGTGATATGACAGCGCGCGGGCACGCACATTCGTTCGTTTCTCCTGATGCAAGAGGCACAAGTACCCGCATACATAGGGCAGTAAGCCTGCTACGAACTCACAGAATGAGGCCTTACTTTCACATACGTCGCGTGGGATTCCAACGTCAACAGCTTGCCCATTTTGCACGCTAATGTCGATTCACCTACCCGGATATGTATGCCGCAGGATGGCAGGACGGCGCTAATGTTCGCCGCGGTGGGTGCTTTCATGCCAGCAATCTGCGCCACCTGCCTAATAGATAGCTAGCGTGAGAGGTCGTCTCCAAGCGGTCCCACGTAGACCACATATCCCCGTTCGCCGAGCCTTTCTATAATTTAATGATGGCTCGGAAGCTAGCGGTGACTAACTGCCGATGACAGCGTTTGATGGCCACCATGTTGCGCGAGTTGCAGAAAAACAAGACGAAGTTGTATAATCTCTTCTTCATGAGCAAAGCCCCGATCATCACGGCGCTCCTGACAGCGGGGGCCGAGGTCCTCGCGACGAACCAAGTGCGTGCCGATAGTGCCGATGAGCTCCGAGGCAAGCATGCATGTATTGCACTGAAAGACGATCGGGGTTGGATCCATCCCGAGTGATAGCATTTGTATGTGGCGTAACCTTCTGTTTCATTTGGTACGTGAGGAAGATCGAACGAAGCCGCTGCTTTGCCATCGTTCAGCAGCATGTCTGTATGGCCATGTTCATTACATGAATGTGTTATTGCGTATTCCTCTATCTGCACATGACTCCACATACATACATCGATTTCCACATGCATACACCGGTACAGGCCGGCGTGACGGCGCTGATGGTCGCTGCCAAGCACGGAGATCTGGAGGCCGCGACTGTGCTGTTGAAGCACGGCGCTCTGCCTGGCGTACGAAACCAGGTGTGCGGGTTCTGCGCTCTTAGTTTTTACAGATAGAGCCATGACAATAAAGGAAGAGAACCGCAGCAGTTAAAGCTATCCACCCGTACAAACTGCTGTGCATGCAACCTTAATGCGACGAGAAGGACCGTTGAGAGTACGTGTCGACAAACCACTTCCAACCGCGGTCAGCGGGGGCAAGGGGCGGTGGGTTCCGGTGCGTGGGTGACTGCACGGACCCTTCCGTAGTTGATTGGCTCATGGGGGCCGTTGCTCCGCCCTCCCCCATACATGGGTACCCCTATGGTGGTGGTACCCATGGCATGGGCTGCCTCAGCCGCCCCGACGGACCACCTCCTTAATACACGCCCGTGTTAAGCCGGGCGTACATATCATAATTACATGGGTACCCCCTAGATAGCTGCAATCGCGTTAGCTGGGGTACCCCAATCTTAGCCTACATTAAGCAGCCCATAAATTCCCACTCTATCTGTCCAGCACCCCTTGCTGCAAGCTAGCAAGCCCGCAATCGTGCGGTGACCAATCCATCCGTACTTACTTACAAGTCGGTATCGTACGCCGCCCAAACACGGTTACATACACACACGCACACGTACACATGCACGTGTATACACTCCACAATCAACTGACTGCCATCTTCCTCGATCTCTCCGTCCATGCGATACCGCCGTAGGCCAATCAGACCGCGAGAGACTTGGCAGCAGCCAACGGCAACTCAAGCATTGTCAAGCTGCTGGATCGCTGGGTCGCCGGCAGGTCGCAATGAAAGCGAATGACCTCCATGCACGCAGGTCGTACATGTATACGCACAAACTGCGGCTCACAGTACACTGGCATGTTGGCCAGACCTATCTGTATGGGCGTACGGAGGCGGCACAAACGATTTTATTGGCTCATCTAGCTCATCCGTCCCAGCCTTCCTAGGCGCGGAGCTGCCCTCCTGTTTTATATCGCGTACGACCATTGAGGATGGATGTATTTGTAATAGCTTCAGGTGCCCGGTTTGTGTGTCGTATGCTGGCTGAATGATGTGTGGTATTTGCATACATGCGTGTATGTTCTGAGCGCCCTGTGTCCTTAGCTTGGGCCATGGGCAGCTATTGGATTGCTTATTCTCCGCCGCCATCGCGCTGGTTGGTGAGCTGATAGGTCGAGCTGGTTGGATCTAGGCAGGTCAGGTGGGCCAGAAGCCAATCTGACCGCATAATTGCATGTTACGGTGCCTTTCCGTATGCTACATATGCATGGCGGCAGCGGTCGGCATAATGGTAATGTAAGGTCTTACTTGCCGGGGCGTATTGTGCACCTCCACAGGGAGCTCCCTACCAAAGGAAGCCCAGCTGAAAGGTCGGTTTAGGGCGAAAACGTTGTCCTTTATTTCCCGCACCCATTTGAGCCGGTTTCAACGGTAAACGACTACATTAAAATGGTTCCGCAATGGTCGACTCGGTTTTCATTTATTTACAGCGTTATGGGGCTTGGCGCACCCTTTGTTTAGGTAAATGAGCATAAGGCACGTTGAATCAAGCGCAGCGTTTGAGAAAGCGCTTACATTAGCTGCCCTGGGTTAACCCTAATCTTCCTTTGCCGAATGAGCTAAAACGTTTTAGCTCATTCGGCAAAGGAAGATGGTCGATGTATGCAAACCTCCACCGGGATGGAGGTCAAATGGATGCTGCTCGATAGATGGCCTTCACCACGCGCAGACACGAACTTCCGTTGAGGCTGGCTGCCAGCTTCAGACGGTTGTTGCCCTCCCTTGCTTCCCGCCGCCTTCAATCGCTCGGCCGTGAATCCGTGAGTCCATGATGAGGAATGCAGTGTCACCAGGATGGGCGGCAGGAGACGGTGATCAATGGAGGCCATGGCATTGCGGCCCCCAGGTGTGGGGCGCTCAGCAGGCGGCGCGAACACCGCTCACCAATAATTCCGTCCAGTGCACCGGTATCCGCGTTCCGTGCTTCTGATCAGCATTTCTATCTGGGATAGACCGTCGCCAATTTTGAAAGCGCAAGCGCCCGGGGCGGTTTGGTATCGTGCCTGTCCGCCGTGCATCCTTCAACCTGCATGCTGTGTGAGGCAGGGGCGCTCAGGCGGCGCGAAC
>LSYV01000100.1:142410-160958 GCA_001584585.1 Gonium pectorale | reverse complement strand
TTCCCCGAGCGTGGTGGTTGCTAGTGTGGCGCACACAAACACGCAGCGACGGCCGGTTCGTAGTCCGGTTCGTGGGCGTGGGGATTGCTAACCCGGCGCACGGACAGCCGCGCAGTGATGGGGAAAGGGGGCGTGCATTTTGCTGTGGCGGCGCACACAACCACGCAGGGAGCCAGTTGGCTGCATCGCAAGCACAACAGTTACACCAGTCTGCAGGTAGCGGTCTACACTTCTTACTACATTGCCACGTGTGTTGGCTGCCGTTGTACCAACAGTACGAATAAGACGCAACGCGCCCGTGCTGCCGCGCTTGTAACGCATATACCAACGTGCCCGACCCCATGACAGGCTCAGGGGCTAAGTTATTTTTATGAGGGTTAATATGGAAGGTCCTAGCACAGGGCCAGGCACTGGGCCAGGAGGAGGTGTGCGGTCGTGGGGATGTTTGCCCTGGCAACATGGCTGCGGGCCTCTGTGGACGCACGGGGGGTCCAATACCGAAGAAGCGGCCCCCGGAAGCTAGGCAGCACCGCGATCTTCGTTGTCAGCATGTGGACCAATGCCAACTGCCAGGATACAGCGCACACCGGCGGCGAACGTACTTCAGTCTTGCAACGGTACGGTATGGTACACACGAGCGGCCCCCACTCCGGGGTCCAGTGCTGCCATCAATCCTGGACAACCCGGCCATGATACCAAGTGACCGACAAAGACAAAGCCAGAACGTGCAAGTGTCCATGCGAGCACGATCGAAAACAAGCCGCCGTACTTGCACACGGGGTCTGACGTGCCGTACAAACCGGCGGAATGGGAGGGCGGGAGCGAGGGCTCCAGCGGCTCCAGCTCCTGGTGGACAGATAACCCTCGGGCGGTAAGGAGAAAACGAACAGGGGCGAGCGCTCAATAAGAACGACTCATAAGGATCAGCCCCACCCGCCTCCCGCCGAGGCAATGACCACGCACCACCGCGCACAAGAGCACCACCGCCACCCGTCACAACGGCAACCGCAATCCGTGCAACCACTTCCAATGCCGGTTAACGTACAAACCACGTGCCTGCTCCCGCGTCCGAGGCTCGAAAGCCGTCCCTCAGCCCCCGCCCCCGCGCCTCCTGGCCCATCGTGAGGCGAAGCGTGATGTGAAGCCACGGGACCCAGTGCGAGCACCTTCCCTCGGCCTAAATCACCGTGCCTACAGCTCTCAACAGGGAGCCAGCCGCCGCCCAACACAAGGAAGAATGGTTCAATGAGGTCGAGCCACGATTGGTACAATCGACTGGATATTGCATGGGGCCTAGTTGAACACTGGTGGTTAAACCCTATGCCGTACCACAGGTACGCTAACGGCTATGTAGTACAGCCAACGGCATTCGTATTGTTGACGCCGGAGCCGCAGCGGGGCCCCCCTACCCCATACGATGTTGTGTTCCACAGCCGGGATACACGCTGCCGGATACACGCCGGCATCTTACGGGCTGAGATGCTGTGGCGCAGCCCCCAAAAGGCGTGGAACAAGGGAGGGCATCACGCCCCAGGCCACGGCCCAAGGCATCCAGATGGCGAGCCCTGGCCGCATTGGGGCTCCCTACCGAGCCGACTGTACCTACACCCCTACGGGCTGCACCTCGACTCCAGCGCGTCCTTTACGGCAATTCTCTACACTGCAAGCTGGTTTCAGAGCGTCCGCAACGGCGAATCTTCTCTATTGCAAACACACGTCTGGGCAGGCATGATACAAGGCGATTTAATTGTACAGCGCAACGTGTGTTTGGCTGGGCGCTCAACGTGCGCCCCGCGGCAGCTCTTCCCATTCCAGAGCGCCACCCCGGACCACCCCCCGTGCTACCCGCCCCAAAGCCCCTCCTCGCGGTCGCGATGCCCATCAACTACCCAACTGCCGCAACCACCCAACTGCCGCAACCGGGCGCGGATTCAGCGGCCGGGGCTAAGAGGGCCGCCCTCGTCTCACAGCGCGGCGGCCCCGCCCCCGCTACCGCCTCCGCTGCTGTTGCTGCCCTTGAGCGCCCGCTCTACCGAGGCCTTTGCCCGCTGCTGCTCGAGGAAGGGGCCCACCGCCGCGGAGACCCACCGTAGCCGCGCCGCGCGGTCGGTGCTGGCCAGCAGCGCCAGTGCCTCCGCCTGTCCCAGCTCCAGCATGCCCGCGGCCGCGAAGGAGAAGAGCTCTTGCCGCGTGTCCTTGCCCAGCCGCTCCGTCAGCACCTGCAGGCGGACCCGTGCGCCGAGACACCGTAAAAAGAGGACACTGTTCGCTCTGTTTGCGCGCAAGTGAGCATGCGGCCGCCCACGGTCAGGGCGCAGGAGCGAGTGACCCACGGGTCGCGCTATGACCTGGTCGGCGTCAACAAAGCCAGACGTCATGCCCGTGGCAACGCGCAGGCTATCCCACGGGTACACCAGCCAACCTCGCCTGAGCCGGTGTGCCAGCGGACACTGCTCGGCCGCTCCGTTCCCGCGACAATAAGCCCGTTCGGCGCCAGCCCGACAACGACCTCCCCACCCCTCCAACGTCCAACGAGCTGCGCCGTACCGCGTACGGGTCCTCCACAGGGTTTCTCCCCTGCTTGAGGTTGCCGTACACGCTACCGTGCCGCTGCCACATGCTGATGGCGGCGCCGGCGGGGTGGCCTGCCTCTGACAGGTAGTCGGCGATGGTGCGCGGTCGGGAGGGCCGCACGGGCGGCGCGTACCTGGGGGGCGCGACGGGCGGGCGGCGGCCGCGAGGCCGGGCTAAGGGCAAAAGCTCTTTGGCAAACGGAACCAGCTCCCATAGGGCATGTGTTGAGCGCATGGGTTGAGGTCCGGGCCTGCCGCCCCCGCACCGGGGACCTCGCACATCAACACGTCCCCACCTGTGTACGGACTCGGGCAGCCCCGTCTGCGAGCCCTGCAGCTGTCGGTTGAGGCGGTCCACCTCCTGCGGGAGCAAGGGGTGAGGATTGTGGGCTGGGTTGGAAGGGCGCGGGTCTGGCTGGAGGTTGCACGGCTCAAGCTCGGCGTGCCGGGAAGATGTTAGGACAGTGGAGGGGCCTTTCACAGGGTGGAGGATGGACCCGCGCCCAAGGGATCGGATTGCGAGGGCACGACGGCTGCGTCGGCTGACGCACACACACCGGCCGCATACCGTAACGCATACATAACACACCGGCCGCACGCATACCCGGCTAGGCTGCTTTGTTCGCTGTGTTCTTGCACAACTGTGAGAGCACGATGTTACGCACATAGAACACACCCGGCCGCAGTACGGCACCCACCTGCAGCTGGCGGTACAGCTCCCACTCGAGCTCCTCCACCGCCACCTCATCCGAGGGCGCCACCGAGTCCGCCACGAAGCACGCAGCAGCCAGCTGCGGGGTGAGGGAGAAGCACGTACGGCCCGGGGTAGGGGCGCGGCGTCAGTGCCCCATCCACGGTGCCACCGCTTGGCTTGAGGGCAATGCGGGGCTAGCGCGCTCGCCCTGGCCTTGGCCGCTACCGGCACCCCAGAAGGCAGACGGACTCCAATCCCCCGCATGGCAGCCCTCCGGGTCAGTTGTCAACCCGGCGGTGCAGATAGTCGCAGTGACCGCCTAGCAGGACTATCAAAGGTACGACAGCACACCGTCGTCCGGCTCGCATGCACACACACAGGGGGGGCGCACCAGGTAGGGCTGCGTTTGCCAGATGCTGAGCAGCTTTATCCGCTTGGAGACCTCGTAGTCCAGCAGTAGAGTCCCCATCGGCGTGCGCTCCACGGCCTTGACGGTCGCCAGCACCGCCAGGCGGGGCATCTTGACGGATTCCCCCACGGCGTCGGCCATGTGGGACGCCGGGGCAACGGCCGGGTCCAGGATGTGCCCAAACCGGAGGCCCTGCGCCTTGTCGACCGGGGCCCCGGCCTTCGTCGCCAAGTCCTCGAACAGTTGGAGGTAGCGCGGCTCGAACACTGCGCACACAGCAGGCGAGGTGGCGACCGTCCGTTGGGCCGTTACCAGTTGCTAGGGTTTCCCCTCGGAGTCTTGATTAAGTACCCTTACCGTGTAGCTGTCCACGTGAAGTTGGAAGCATGAAATTGCGGCTGCGGGAAAGCGAATCCCCAGGCCGATAGGCCGTGAGACGATGCAGGAAGTCAAAGGCACTGGCAGGGCGCACAACGCCCATCCGCACTAATTACATACCTCGGGAACAGAGGAACTGGGAAGATCGAAGCGTCGATCATTGCTCGCTGTGCCACGCATCGCGGGTTCCGAGGAGTCACCCTCAACCAGGGCGAGGCGGGCTGCCTTGATACCTGCTTATGCATACTGCAAGCCTGCATGTTGACGCTTTCAACCCTAACGCACGTTCAAACTGTGTCAATTCGGTGTAGCTGACGCGTGGCACGGGATCGTTTATTGTTGACAACTAACTGCTAGTTCGCCAGTTGAACAATAAGGTAGGGCGAGGGCAACGGGGCAACGGTACGGTCTCGGAGCTGTGTACCAACAACAACGGAGCTACATGCCTGCATTGCCTCCGTGCGATCTTCTCGTCTTGGCTTCGGCCAGCATAATAATCATGGCTCATGGCCCGCAGCTGATGGTCGTGTGGCTCCTTGTGGCCGCACCTGCACGTGTCATGACAGGCGGCACCTGCGGCACAGCGCCCTTGGCGGCCCTGAATGACAGTCCACTTTGAGCTGGCATGCCCGAGCTGCTTGCACGGAGCTTACCGGCAGCCGCGGTTCTATAGGCGCTTCAGGGTGCCAACAAGGAAACCCTGCGATTGGGGAGCCACACCTCTACGGACATACGCACCCGAAGGCGCCATGTTTCCAGCAGTGCGGGCGGGCGGTACAGAAAAAGGCAAGCGAGCGAGGCAAACGAGCAGACGCACCCGACCCCCAACGCGCGCAGATAGTGTTGCAGTACTTCATTTTTTCGTGTGCGGCCGCTGAGCTCGTCTAAGCTCCCCTCCCGTGGATGCTGCCGACTTGCACGGGTAATGCGTTTTGCCTTCAGTGCGATCCATTCAGGTGGTGTCGCAGCAGTTTGCAGCCACCGCCCGGATTGGGCATATCGTTGCGACACGAGGATGGCGTCCTGAACGCTACAGCGTAAGGAATGCGGCTTTACGCAAGAGCATACAGAACGCGCAAGGTTGCTATGCACGCACGATAGCGCTGACAGAACGCCCTGGCCTGTTCAGCGCACGGCCGCATCAGAGCTACTATGAGCGTAGACCCTTGCGCCTTACCCTTAGTTCTCTGCTGCTGCTCCTATCATTGAGATAATAAGGAAGTTTGAAAGGACGGGGCAACACTGTGGCATGTGCATGACGGCTA
This sequence comes from Gonium pectorale, assembly GCA_001584585.1. Taxonomy (NCBI): domain Eukaryota; kingdom Viridiplantae; phylum Chlorophyta; class Chlorophyceae; order Chlamydomonadales; family Volvocaceae; genus Gonium; species Gonium pectorale. The sequence continues at coordinate 155,639 of LSYV01000100.1, read as the reverse complement.
GCGGCACGCAAGGGTACCGTACCGCTTTCCTTATTATCGCTTTTCAAGTACCACAAAACGTGGTTCCCATGCTGGGAGCTCTCAACCCAAATTGCCAGATGGTACGTACGAATTGGATCCAAAGCCATGGGCATCGCGGAAGTTAATCGCTCGTTCACAACTGGTTGCAGATTACCGCAGCGCGCTTGACATGGCGCATATATTGCACCAGCTGGGCGCTCGCGCTCTGCTTCCTCGTCGGGTCGGCGACAAGCTCTTGCCGCCCATTATTGGATTAGAAGAAGCACTAAAGCTTCGAGAGCAGACTTACGCGATCGGCCAGCCGTGGCCTTACGAAGACATCGTGCCAGGCAAGCCCCCCCTCCCGCCAGGCTGCGAACGCTACGAGGCGCACCGTAAAGCCAAGGAGGCGAAGCGAGCTGCAAGGCGAGTGCCAGTGTTCCCATGCCGGTGTCGTGGTTGCGGTTCTGACGCTGGTGACCTGCCAAACGCAGGGCGAAGGCCATCGCTGAAGCAATGGAGGCCATGCCGAAAATAATTGCGGCCTACAAGGTGAAGCGCCGATGACGGCACCCGGCGCAGCCCCCACCCCCAACTCGTCCTTGAACCGACTCCTGCATGGCGGCGGGGGGGCCCCCGTATCTCCTTTTAGGGTGCCGGCACTGTTCACCAAGCCGAAGGGAATGCTGCCCTGCCGTGCGTCAACACCAGGAGCTCACGCCACAATGCCCCGCCTCGTTCTTTTGCCACATCGCCGCTGCTTGCCGCGCGCCTCTGCGTTCGCCGCGCAGGCTGCCTGCCTGCCCCGCCTCCCACCGCCGTGCTGCCTGTGCCTGCGCCCGCCCTGCTCCCCGCACCAGGCCTCTCGGAAGCTGGACTGGAGCGAGGTGTCGGAAGTTGAGAAGCTGCTGCTCAGCCCCGGACAGATCAAGGAAAAGTACATCCGAAAACGGTGGGTGGGCGGATGGGATGGGTGGGCTCCGCGCCGTGCCGTGCCCCGGCATGCTGGTCGGCGGCCTGCACCCCCGCTCGCCCGCGTGACCCGTGCCTTCGGTCAAGGCACGTGATACCGCCTGTGGCAACGAGCGAGCCGTGCCATGTCGTCCGGCATTAGGCACACATGTCGACGGCGATCTGAGGCGGTCCAGGGTCGCCGTGCGCTTTGTACTTTGCAACACATGCAGTCCCGTGGGCCGTGGACCCGTTCCAGCCGGTGCCTGGCATGGCCTGACATGTGGCTTGGCGCATAGGGCCGCATGCGAGCCGTATTGTTCACGTCCGTACGCACGCCCACACACGTGATGCCCGCGCAGGTTGTCCAAGCAGGGGTGATTTCACGCGGATTTCCTGTTTGAAGCTCGGCGGATGGAGTCCTCGCGGCGCGCGGCCTGCCAGTAAGGGACCTGCCGTGTGGCCGGCCCGTCAGCGCCCGTCAGCGCCTCGGGAGGGCCGCACCCTGGCAGCCGCGTGGGCCATCCGCGGCACCTGGGGTGCTGCCTGTCGGGGTCAGGCGAGCGGAGCCTAACGAGTCTCCAAGTCACCGTGTATGTATGTGGCGGCTGGCGGCGAGCGTCCTGTTAGGGGTCGCGTGTGTGGCGCCGGACCTCTCATGCGTGGGAGGGCCGGCCGGGCGGATGCCCCGGGGCGCGGTGCCGCGAGATTCATGGTCGCATGGCGGGGACGGGCAAGGGTTCCTGGGTGGCAAGCTGACCGACCAAGTGCACGAACATGAGCGTCGTTGCATCTGCCTCCCAGCCTTTTCCGTCCTGGCTTTCGGCCTACCAAACGAGGGGCACGGGTCGCCGTCACATAGTTACGCCCCACATGGGCGCCTGGGCCATCACATGCGGCGCTGATGGAGGCCTGCGCGCACCCCGTTGGGGGCTGCTGGCGGGCGGCTTGTTCGCTTTGTACCGGCATTGTGAGGGCAGGGGCGTGAGGGGATTGCGGAGCTGCAGGGACTTGTTTGAATCCCGGCGTAGGTGCTTAAGGATTAAGCATAAATATGCACGAACTGTCGCGACGCATAAGGAACATTTTTCTATGACCCGGCACTCCGCGGTGTGTTGATTGGTGCGGAGCCGAGTGCAGACTGCATACCAAGCCGACTGGGGCGGGCGGGGAGCTGCCTCGCTCGCCCCCACGTTGAGCCAATGACTTGAGGAGCGGCCGCAGAGCTAGCCACTCCCTGCTGCCTCCTTCGCAGCCTGCCCCCCCCCCCGACCACACACACACATACGGGTGGCCTTCCAACCCTCTGCACACACACACACACCCGGGCGGCGTACTGATGAGCCGCGGGGGCTGGTGGCTGTGCGCCGCTGGGACGCCAGCCGGCTGCAAGATGTTGCTGTGCGTTTGTTGTCCGCGGCATGTGGCCTCCTTTAGGTGCCCTACCCTGTGATGTTCGGCGGCCGGCCGACATACTGCCGCATGTGTCGTCAGCCCCCAAGGCCGCTGTGCTGGGGCGCTCCACGTAAGGGCCCGTAGGTTAGGGTGCTGTTGCGCTCGGCGGCCCCGACGCGACGATGTTGACCGTGTGTGATACAGTTCAGTACATGCGTCCTTCCTGCGGGCAGGTGCACCTGGTGGGTCTGACGTGTGGGGTGCCCGCACTGTATCTCGCTCGGACTTGTTGCCCCAGCCGATACTAGGGCGGGTGTGCAGAGCCCGTGTAGTGACGTGCGTTGCTAGCCCCGGGGCGCCGCAGCAGACGTGGCCGCGCTCTAAGCTGAGCTGCGCGTTGGGTTCGATTGCGCGTGTCCGGGAGGGCCAGCGTACCCCGGTTGCATGGCTCGGGTGACTCCCTCCGTGGCCTTAAGGCGGCTTGGTTTTGTTCGCTGTAAGCAATGATCCTGCCAGATCCTGCCGTAGGCACTGTCGCACGCCATCACACGGCAATGTGCAAGCGCAGTGAGCTGTGCCGATGTACACGTATGCGTGCCTGTAGGAGCCATGCGCGTGAGCGGAGGGTAGCGGCACTTGCAGCCAGCGGCCACCCATGGCCATTGAAGCGCTGCCTGCTTGAGATTCGAGTTGCCGGCAGGTAGGTGCAGCGGTGACTAATACTTGCGCAAGCTGTGCGAACTGCTGGGTCGTCTGGCTGCATAAACATCCCTCGCCGTACGGCAGGCAGGAACGGAGCTGGTCATGCGCAGCTCCCTGCTATCTTCCTGCGTTCATGGAGAGGGGGAATGAGAAGCCCGCGCACTTCATGCCGTCTGTCGGGCCTGGGGGTGTCGGCGGGGCACGAAGCCCGGGCAGCTAGGACCCACGCATTGTTTCTGGCAACTCGGCTATCACTAATCAAGATAGCCCGCATAATCCCTCCCTGTCATCAATCAGGACATATGGCCCCCAAGACCGGGTTGGTTTCCATACCGAAACTCGTAAATGCTGGATGCGACCCGCAGGTCACGTGCGACCGAATGGAGGGCGCGGAATGAGCGTGGCAGAGTGGCGGCAGTGCGGCAGGGCTGGCACACACGCGAATGTCCACATTATTCGTCGATTCTTCTTTGGTTGTGTCTTGGTTGTTAGTTTGGGGCATTTTGCACGGTGGGGGGGGGCAGCTGGGCACCCGGGTTTCGTAAATACCGCTTTATCTCACCACCTTGCCTTTCGCGACTTTGTCTGGCTTAGGACGCGCGCTGCCAATACTGGGGCCCGTGAGGAAACCATCGGTGATGGCCGCGTAGACCTAGGCTTGACGCACGGCTTGAGCTCTGTGTGGTGGATCTTGGGAGGGGGCGGGGCCATTTCAGGATGGTGTGCGTCACCCCTCAGCCCTCACCCCTCATGTACTCCGTGTGACACACCATCACAAGATACCTGAATACACAAGCAGCGCCCCGCGTGTTTTTCTTTCTAGCTTCAGCGCACCCCTTGGCACCGAGCAATTGAGGTCTACCCAACCCCTCCCCGCCCGCGCGCAGCCAGCCCATGTCGGTCGAAGAGCTTGGCTTGAGTTGTAAGTCCTGGATGAAGGTATCAGAGGCGCTCACTATCAGGCAACATGAATACCACGCGAATGGAAGGGGATGCTCAGGTCGTGGGTTGCGCTCGCCTGCGGCATCGTGAGTACCGCCCATCAAAACGGTGAAAACCGAGCTTCTATCGATGTTTCCTTGAGGTTTTTTCCAACTTTTCACCCCTTCCACAGGGCTCTTGCAAAGAGCCAGAGCCTACCGCAAAGGCGGGGCTTGTGAGTCGATGTGCTTGTACGCCCGGTATGCTTGGCAAAGCAATGGTTTCTTTAAACCAGGCTTGTCAGGCTGCCGCTGCTACTGCCCCCGGAAGGCGGGTGAAGGCCGGCTTGTACGTCGAAGGAGCCAGTTGCGCCCTCGGAAACGTACTTAAGCCCCCTCAGAGGCAGCCTACCACTTACTTACTCCAGACACTGACCACACCGACCAAGTACTCACTTAATCTCCGAGAGCCAGCAGCCTCACTACTGCAGAAGGAACTGGGCGAACCCCAACTCTGACTTTTGTTTACGCACCAACAACTCTACCCAGCATGTCGACCATTACCAAGAAGCCATGCTCAAGCGCCTGTGAGCGGCAGCGGTAAGTCGCCTGCGTTTCCGTGTTTCGATGCGCGCTTTCTCCATCACCAAAGCTCTGCTGATTGTGCCGCTTCCTTGCAGGCCCGTCAAACCGAATACTTGGCAGAACATGCTTCGGTGCGAGGAGCCGAGGCCGCAGGTGAGGGGCCCCTTTAGCAATCGTCATGCTACATACAACGTAGGCAGCTTGCCTCCCCATTCATGTATGTGATAATTAAAGTTTTGACGCTGTGACCATCGTGCGTGCTGTCGGGCCGGTCCGGACCGGACTTCCAGTCGCATGCCCATTATCGGTCTCCTTGCAAGCGCCGTAAATGCTTTCGCCCCGCCTTGCCATCGTCTATTCACTCACAACCATGTAATCGCTGCTCCTCTCAGGGCCCCTCGGCCGCGCGCGCAGCGGCCGGCAGCCGTGTGCTTCGTCGGCAGGGAACAAGCCTGCAGCAGCCGTCCGCCCGCTCGGCGCCCTGCCTCGCCACAGCCGCCGAGATCGAACACCTGCGCCAACAGCTCGCCTCCACCCAGGCCCAGCTGGAGTCCTCCAGAGCGGTGGCTCTGGAGCACGAGCGGGGGGCCAGGGAGGCCACCGAACTGGTGAGTCAGCAGGGCTTGCGTGGGGCGGGTTTGCTGGCACGCATGCCCAGCATGTAACATAGGCAATGAGTCTTGCGGTACTAGTCTAGGGAACACGTCTATGGAACGCGCCTAGGGAACGCGCCTAGGGAACGCGCCTAGGGAACGCGCCTAGGGGACACGCCGCCGGCAGCAGGGGCCGTCCAAGTGAACCACTGCAACGCTGCAAGCCTGTGAACGGTCCTTCCCCTCCCGCCGCTCCTCCTCGCCGGTAACCCTCAGGCCCTCCGGTTGCGCGAGCAGCTCGAGTGGGAGTCGCAGCAGCGCCGCACCGCGCAGGCCGCTGCCGCCGCTGCCTCCAAGCGCCTGGACGAGGCGGCCGTGCTGTCGCGCTGGCAGGGCTCCGTGATTACCAGTCTTCAGAACAAGGTGAGCGAGCTGTGTCGCGCGCGCCGGACCCCATACACAACGGCTGCGCGGCGTTCCTCCCTTCCTGCTTCTTTGGAATCCCCAGGCCTGACCCCGTTCCCGCCACCTGTGCTGCTCCCCCCAGATCCACACGCTTCAGGACCAGCTGGTAGACGGCTCCATGGGCCTCGCCAAGAAGGACGAGAAACTGCAGGAAGCGCAACGCGGGGTGAGTCGCCGGACCGGCAGGGGCGGGGTAGCCTGGTTTCGCGCATATAGGCCCGATCGAGCGCGAGTCCATCGGAACTCGGCATCCATCGGAACCTGAACCGGGAACCAGCTGTTGATGCACCTTTGACCTTTGACCTGTCATCAATCAACCTGAAATCCCCTTCCGCCATCCCACCCCTCGCTTTTCCCGCAGTCCGCCGTCCTGCGCCGGCAGCTGGACCAGGTGTCCAGGGCGCTGGTGGCGGCTGACGCGGAGGCCACTCGCCTGGCCGCGCAGCTGGCCGGGTGTGAGGGGCGGCACGAGGTGCTGCAGCGCGCCACCGGCATGCTGCTGGAGCAGCTGGAGGCCGAGCGCGGGTGGCGCGGCAGGAGGCGGCGCAGATGGTGAGGCGCGCGGGGCCAGGAGCGGGCGGGGCCGCCGGGGCGCAGCAGGGGGCTTTATTTGGCCGTCGTAGTTGTGGTGTCATCGATTGAGTGTACGTCCCAACTTCCCAACACTGTTTCAATGCCGTGTCATGGAGCACGTTCGCCCACGGGTCCCACTTTTCTATTACTGACGCCCGCCCTGCCCCACCCTTCTGTCCTTTCTCGCCTCCAGGCCTCCCAGCTGGAGTCCTTGCGGGCCCAGATGGCTTCCGAGCGCGCCGCCGCCGACCAGCTCGAGGCACACCTCACCGCGCGGCTGCAGTGCGCACAGGCGGCCCTGACGGCTGCGGCGCGAGGGCCCCAAGGCGCAACCCGGTGCCGAGCCAAGGCCACCACCGCCCTCCTCTTCCTCGCCAACGCGAACCCCGCATCCGCCGCCTCGTCGCCCACGGGCTCCCGCCTCTTCTCGCCTCCCTTCTCCCCCTCGTCGCCCTCGGCCTCTTCGGCTCCCTGCTCGCCCTGCGGCTCGGCCTCGGCCTACTCGGCGTCGTCCTGTTCCTGTTCGGTCTCGGCCGCTGCCTCGGCCGCGAGCTCCTCCTCCCGCGGCAGCAGCGTCGGCGGCGGCGGCAGCCCCAGCGGCCTGTTCCTGGCGCCGTTTGCTGAGGCCGAGATGGAGGTGGAGTGCGAGTGGGGGCATAACAGCGAGGTCGACCTGCGCCCGCCCTCGTTGTGTGCAGCTGAGGCCGCCGCTGCGACGCCGCGCCTGATGTGGGCGCCCGAGGAGCAGTCGGCGGCGGCGCGTCGCGTCCACCCCTGGACCGCCTCGTGCCGCTGAGGTCCGCAGACTCGGCACGCAGCCCCATGTTGGGCGGCGGCGCTGGTGCGTGGCGTGGCGTGGCGTGGCTCCACTGCAGATTCGATCCAAACGACATTGCAATTCATTACTTCATTCTCCCGACCCTGCGCGGCTCAGTGCAGACGATAGAATTAAAATGGTTAATTTGTACATTTGTGCTGTGATTGTGATGGCCGTTTCCTTTTGGGTGGCGGGACTGTGGGTCAGGACGGTGTACGGCAGGTTGAGCGCGCGGCGTACGGCATACGGCGCTGCAGCATGCTTCTGTTTTGTCCTGGCTCCTTGACTCTATCGGCTCAATTGACTAAATCTGAAGAGCGCCGCGTCAAGCAGCAGTATACCACTATTGTTTTGCGGCGGTGTGGCAGGGCTGCGCAGGTATGATTGTCCAGATAGCGGTTGTACCTCAGTTGATTATCCGCCGGTTGATCAGCTGTTGCCGGGTATTGGTTGCTGGTTGGGGCGGGTTTGGGCAATCAAGCGGGTTTCGCCGACGCCGTTGACCAAGTTGTTGTTGGTCCCAGTGCCTCCCACCACACCATATCAAGCCGTGGTTAGCTGCACGCGTGGACACGCCCCGGTGTGCCCTGTTCGCTGCGGGGCATACCTAGCTAGCTACAGATTGTAAAGAATCAGAACGGAGCAGTCCGCATGCCGTGTTGCCGTACTACCCGAAGCTGGCTGCCCAGCGGCACGTACTGCACGCTCACCCACGTTTGCACTGCGTCGAGTTCAGCCGCGCAAAGTTCAGCTGCAAGTGCGCTCAGGGGGGATCGTTGTTGCTGGATATCAGGAGCGGCGAGGGGGCCCCGCAAGCGGTGGTGTCGAGCGACAACCACCACCACCCTGTGCTGCTTGAATGCACGGTACAGGCAGCCCTGTTGTACAGGCTGGTTTCGTCGTCCTTTGTCACACCCGACGGTCACTGTGGGGAAGGAATGGGATACAGGCAATCGTCGGCTCGTGCTACGTGGGCCGCATCCTCCGTCGAGAGCACCCGTCCATGGCGGCGCAGCTACCCGACTAGGCCGTGCCAGACCCCGCTCTCCTAACGTCCCAATCAACTCCCCGCACCAACCCAGCTGTGAGCCCCAGCACACACACGAGAGAGAAAGCGATCGGCCCATCTAGCCACGCCAGCAACTGCGCCCATATTGGGGGTGCCCTGCCATACGCTTCGGGGGGCTGCAGGGTCTCACCACCGCCTCTGGGCGGGGCCCCTTTGTCGCCACCCCAATGCAGGTGCGCTCGGCGCGTCTGCACAACACCGTGCGTACGAATGTACGGCAGTACGGGCATCCACACGGCATCTATCCGTGGTTACGAAAACAAAGGCAACGCGTTGGCATTGCCTTGGGGGAGTCCCCAAAAGGCTCTATACTTCAGACTCGACAGTGGCACACTCCTTGAGTGCGCAAAGCTGCATACATTACGTACACGAGTCCGACCCACGGGTCATTCGCAACACCACCACACCAGAACCTCCAGGACGCCAACTGACTGGATGCGCCCGTCCGTCCTCTGCTCAACACGCTCGCTGCACCGAGCGGCCATCCCTGCACCCACCGGCAACGCCGTCAGCGGCGAAATACAGTCCGGGTGGGGTCCTACAGACGGCGCTTGTGTGGTAGTCCTCGACCCCAGGCTTGACGCCACTCGCGCTCCGGCCGCCCCTTCCCCCATGCTCCAACGCTGACCTCAGGATCGCCCCGTTTGTAAGAAACCGCGCGCCAGTAGCATCCACACATCACATCCCATCACACACGGTTACGGCATCACGCGCCCACGGCGCCGACTTCAGCAGCCCCCACCACCGGCGGGCCCTCCTTGGCCGCCTGGCCGCCACCGCCAGCCCGGTGTACGGGCCGTACGGTGTTCGTCATCTCGTCGTACACGACCAGGTCGTCCAGCTGGCGCAGCGCCGTGACGAGCATGGTGCGGCTGATGCCGCCGGCGTAGGCGGAGGTCTGCGGGCCCGCCGCCGCCAGCCGCGAGTTGATGTCGCGGAGCAGGTCGTCCAGCGCGATGGAGCGCTCGATGCGCTTGCCTGCGGGCAGGTGGGGGCGGGGTGGGGAGGGACAGGGGGAAGGTGTGTGTGGGACTTTGGGTTGGAAGGCATCCGCGGGTGGGTGCACTAGCGTCTCACAGGGGAGGGCGGGGGTGCACGCGGAGGGGTTGTGGGCGGGACCGCATCGGCGGCCAAGAAGTTGGAGGGCGGGTCCAAACACCTTTTGCCGGTGATGCATGGGCTGCTGAGCTCGGCCTCGGCAGGGTCCCCACAACGGGTCTCCACAACCCACGTGAGCAGGACCTCGGCGGCAGCTCAACATCCCCCCTCCCACCCATCTGCCTACCGGGGCCAAGAGCCATCCGTAACCCCTCGGACCCGCACCTCAACCCAGCCAAACCCCTTTCCCCCCGCCCGCCCCCGACACGCCCGCACCGGCAAAGATCTTGCGGACCTCGTCCGGCAGCCCCCGCTGCGCCTCGCGCTGCGCCGCCGTGGTGCCGCAGTACAGCGTGTCCATGTCGGGCCGCCCGTCGCCGCTGCCGCTTCCGGCGCTTCCGGCCATGGCGCCGTACCACAGCCGTACGGCCTCCGCCACGTCGGCAGCCTTGATCCGCTCGTCCAGCCGCATGCGCGCCAGCGACTCGGCGATGCGGATGAGCGACTCCAGCTGGCGGGGGGTGGCCATCACCACCTTGCGGTCGCGGCCGTCGCGACGGAGCGTCTGGTACCTGGCGGGTGGGGTTTGGGGACGGGGAGGTTGTTGTTCTGTCATGTGCGTGTGTACAGGCAAGTGCTCAATGGCAGCGCACACGGCCCACACCTTCAGGGGGGAGGGCCATCCTAAACCGCGGCTGTCACCACCTGCTGCCCACCACAGCCGGTGAATGGAGGGCGCGCTAGGAGCGGCGAGGCCCGCGTCAAACTCACCCGCGTCAAACTATAGGCGCTAGGGGTTGCCATCCGCCAAAGAGCCCCCCTCCCCGGGCCTGTCCACAGCTACGGTGTACACGTATCCGCCCCCCGCCCCGTCCCCCACGTGACCGCCCCCCGTCCCCCCCGCACCCCCCCCTCCCCACCTGCTGACCAGCTCCTCGGCCGCCTCGTCCGTGAGGCGCGGCGTGCAGCGCGCCCGCGCGTACGCCACGTACTTCTTGAGCAGGTCGGGCGGCACCGGCAGCACCGAGGCGCCGCCCGCGCCGGCCACGCGGCTGCGGCCCTGCGCGCCAGGGTGGAAGAGCGACACCAGGTGGCGGGCCAGGCGGCGGTCGCGCGACTCCTCGTAGCGGTCCAGCACCAGATAGATGAGGTCAAAACTGGGGTTGGTGGGTGGGTGGGCCAGGGGGGCGGGCAGGGGTGAGAGGTGGGGCAGGAAGAGCTGAGGGCGGGTGGAGGAACTGGGGGGCAGTGGGTCTGGAAAGCATTCTCAGTAGGGGGCGGCGGGGGGAGGCAGGTGAGAGGGACGGGGCGGGTGGGTCGGGTCGGACGGGTGAAGGGACGGGGACCCAGGCGGACGCCAGGAAAGGCGATGACGATGAGAGGTCCGCGCGGGCATCGCCGTCCGTAACACTGACCCTTTTACCCTCATCCCATTCCCACATACTCCGCATCTCCCCTTCACTCCCTCCGCCCCTTCCCCTCCGCCCCTACCGCGTGAGCAGCGTGGGCGGCAGGTTGATGTTCTCCGCGATGCTCATCTGCGGGTTGTAGCGGCTGCCCACCGGGTTGGCGCACGCCAGCACGGAGCAGCGCGCGTTGAGCGTGGAGATGAGGCCGGCCTTGGCGACCGACACAGTCTGCTGCTCCATGGCCTCGTGCAGCTGGGGTTGACAGGTTGGGCAGCGGGGGCAGGGGGGAGCGGGTGCGGCATGGGTGGAGGGGTGTTCGGGGGTGGGTGCAGCTTGGGGTCGAGGGGCGGACGACGGCGCGGGCAAGGGCAAGGGCGAGGACGAGGACGAGGCCACCAGCGCTCCCCATTGGGTCAGTCCTGGCCCAGCCCAAATATTGTGCAAAGCCTGGCACGACGGCGCAGCTGGGGTTGGTTGGGTGGGCTGGTTGGGCGTCGGGCGGGGGGAAGGCGTATTCGGGGGTTGTAGCTCGGGCGAGGGTCGGAGTTGCACTTGGGTGGGGGCGAGGACGAAGCCACCCCTCGCAGCCCTCGTCCATCAACTTAGCAATGCGGGCCCCAACCCAGGGCGCATTCCAATCCAGAACGCCCGCCACCTCCCTTGGCCACACCAGGCCTCCATCTCTCCGCCCCACTCACCCACCCCGCCCCCCCAAGCCCCCCCACCATGCTTCGCGCGCTGTCGCTCATCTTGTCGAACTCGTCAATGCAGCACACGCCCCGGTCGGACAGCACCAGAGCGCCGCTCTCCAGCACCATCTCGCGGGTCTCGGGATCCTGGGTGTGTAGGGTGGGGGGCAGCGGGGAGGGCCGTTCACACCGTGTGTGGGAAGGAGCTGGAGCTGCTGCACAGAGGAGGACGCACGGGTCGGGCGCGCGGTCCTACTCCAAAAAATAGAGACACAATCAGGGAATCGCATCAAGTTTCCGCCCGACCGCACGCATCGCCCCCTCGGTCATCCAACGGGCGGAACAAGCAGACGACCCCCTCCCAACGCCTCTCCAGCAGGGCTTGGCCCCCCCCGCCCCCCCACCTTTGTGACGTAGGCCGTGAGGCCGACCGCGGAGGAGCCCTTGCCGCTGGTGTAGATGCCGCGCGGCGCCAGCTGGTGTACGTAGGTGAGCAGCTGCGACTTGGAGACGGAGGGGTCGCCCACCAGGAGAACGTTGAGCTCGCCGCGGATGCGGCCGCCGGGGAAGGTCTGCGTGAGGGGTTGGGGCCCGATGGTGGTGGGGGTGGTGGTGGGGTGGGGGTAAGGATAGGGGCTGACTCGTGTGGCCACCTCTGGAATGCCCGACTGAGGGAGACCGTCTGAGTTTTGGGGCTAGTGCCTGCAAGCAGCTGACGCAGGCGGCAACACCCGCCCACCACAGACCGCCCGTGACCGCCAGTCACTCCTCTCCCTGCCCTGCCAACAGCCATCCAAGAGCCACCGCACCATCAGCCTGCCGCCAATGTCACCACCCACCGGACCTGTGACCGAGCAGCGCCTGTCAGCCCGGCCCGGCCCGCGCTACCCCGCCCCGCCCCGCCCCCACCTTGGGCACCCCGCCAAACAGCTGGCACAGCACGCCCTTCTTGATGTCGTCCATCTCCCAGATGTTGGGCGCCAGGGAGGCGATGAGCCGGTCCACCAGGCGGGGGTCGCGGGACAGCTCCTGCGGGGTTTGGGGGGAGGGAGCGGGAGATGTGGGGAGGTGTTGGGGGGGAGCGGGCGGGGGTCGGGGGCCCAAGGTACCGGGCAGTCCCTTGGCGTAGTACAGCTGCCGGAGCTGGCGGTCACGGATCTTTGGGGGGGGGGGTGCATTGCACGACCCTTCCCCTCTCGGCGCCCTGGGTGCCAGCTACCCAGGGCTCCCAGGCTGGGGTGCACCACGCCCACCGCCCCAACAGGTACCGGTACAGCCCCCCCCCTTGCCCCCACTCAGACATACACACCATACGGACACAAACACACACAGTCATAACGTAACACACACACACACAGTCACAGTCACGGCCCCACCTTGATCTGCCCCTCCACCTCGCGCAGCTCCTCGGCGGTGATGTTCTCAATGGCCACCAGCGGGTCCTCCGCCGCCTGCGTGTCGGTCTGGCCGGGCCCGCCCTCGCCGCCGTCCCGCTGGCTGTCGGCGGGCGTGTTGGGCGCAGACAGGATGGACGGCTCCGCATCCTGTGCCCGGGAGGGGGGGGGCGGGCAGCGGTCGAGAGGTCGAGAGGGAGGGACAAGGGGGAAGCGGGGAGGAGTGAGCGGGCGAGCTCCGATTTGCGCACATTCTAGGGGCCTCGGTTATCGCTGGCCTGGCGAGTGTTGGGGGAAAGGGCGGAGGGGGAAGGCGTGAGCAGAGGAGCGGCAGAGGAGCGCGCCGGTCCTAGGTCGCCCATCCGCCCCACCAGCCCCGTGCGTACTTTTCGGTGGCCGCTTTTCCGCAGGCCCCGGCCGGAACCTTGGAACCGCAGGCACCGGTCACAGCGATCATGGAGTTGCAGGCGTTACAAATTTGTGGGCCGCAGCCCGTGCTGGCGTCCAGCGGACCCACGCTGTGTGCTCCCCACCTTTTGCACCACCCACCCCACCCCCCTGCATCCCCC
>LSYV01000100.1:125225-135611 GCA_001584585.1 Gonium pectorale | reverse complement strand
GGAATTCGTATCCAGCCCTGCCGCCGCCGCTGGCGCTATCCCGGACGGGCAGGCGCAGCAGGGCGCCGGCGGCAGCAGCGGCGCGGGTGCGGCACCGTCGGCGGCAGCGCTGCAGAGCCGTTCCTCCCGGCGGCTGTTGCTGGGGCCGCGGGGGCAGGTGCACCCACAGCTGCCGCCGCACCGGGAGGCAGCCGAGCCCCTGCCAGTGCCGCTGGCGGCGGCGGCCGCCGCCGCGGCGGCGACGACGGGTTGCGGCTCGACGGCAGCGGCAGTCGGCAACTGGCCCACGGGGATGAGGCGGCAGTCAGGGTTCCTGGGGAAGCTCCTGGGGCTGGGTGCACGGGAGCCTTCCGGCGGCACCGCCACCGCCGGCGGCGTCTCTTCTGCGTCTGGCAGTGGTCCGCGCTTCGCCCCGGCGTCGCCCTCACGCGGAACCTCCCTGGGAAGCGCAGCGGTCGAAGAGCCGCCAAACCAGCAGCAGCTGCTGCCGGTTCAGGTGCCCCTGGTGGCCGTTGATGCAGTTGCTGCGGCTGGCGGCAACGCCAGAGTGGCTGCTGCGGCGGCGGGCACGGTGCCAAGCAATGACTCGGTTCCCGGGCAGTGGCTCACAGACGCTTGCAGCCTGGGCCAGCCGGCGCCACCGCCACGGCGCCAGCAGAAGGTGGGCTGGGAGTCAGGCCCGGCGCCGCCCACTACCGCCGGCGCTACCGCGGCTCCGCCGCCGACCGGGGGCGCCGGGGGCAAAGGCGACGCTGGCGGCGAGACCTCGGCGGATTCGGTGCCCCTGCAGACGCTCATTGAGCTGGTCAGCCGCTCGTACGCCGGGGCTGGAGACAGCGTGGCGGGGACGGCGCGCAGCTCCCATCAGACCGAAGACGGGGGTGCTGCTGTTGAGCTGGATGAGGATAGCGCTGTCACTCCAGATGACGGGTACGGCACGCGACGAAGCCCACACAGCGATCTATCCTCCCCGCTATCACGATTCGGTGGCGGCGGAGGCGGCGGAGGCGGAGGCGTCCTGCATGCGGAGCGCAGCGCTGGTGACATGGTCCGCGCCGGCCGTCGTACCAACCTGTCGTACGCGGACCTGTCCTGCGCCGTACGGCAGGCGCTGGCGACGGTGCAGGCCAGCGGCGTGCAGGGCCGCACGGTCATCACCGGCAGCGGCGCGACCGGCGGCGGCGGCGGCACCAGTCACAGCGTCGGCGGTGGCGCCACGGACGGCCCCGCCGGCAAGCAGGCTGCGCGGTCCCGACAGATCCGGGCTGCGCCGTTCGCGGCGGCGCTGGATCTGCTACAACCCGCGGTCGCGTCGGGGTCCTCCTTCACGGGCCTGCCCCGCGGCAGCCGCGCCAGCACGGGCACGGGCGTGGGGTACGGCGGCAGCATGGGCGGCGGACGGCCCAGCGGCGGCCTGTGCAGCCCCGCTGCCGGCAGCGCCAGGGGCACGCATGTGGGCATTGCGGTCGGCAGCGTCGGCGGAGGCCCCGGCACCCACCCCGTCTCCAGCGTGGGATCCACCATTGCCTGTTCGTCCGCGGGGACGGGGGCCGGGGCGCCCCCGAATCTCCGACACTCGCGGGAGAGTGTCCGGACCGACGCCAGCGGCAGCGCCAGCGTCGCGCCTGGCGCCGCCACGTCGGCTGGCCTGGACGCGGCGGCATCCCCCGCCGAGGCCACCGGGCGGCTCCACAGGACTGTCGTGACCACCACGACCTCGTCGTCGTACTATTCCGTCAGCACGACCACCTCCAGTACGACAGTAACTGCCGCCGGCAATCTGACGACCACCACAACCACCAACAGCCACAGCGAGTCCAGCCACAACCGTCAGCGCACCGAGGTTGTGTCACCCGGCTCTGCCTCGCCGCTGGGGGAGTGGCGGCCCGGTGCCGCCGCCGGAGTTGGGCTCAATGGGGCGGAGGACGGCCGCGGGGGCCCCGAACCCGGGGCGACCACTGATGGCATGCCCCTCGCGGCCGTGGGGAGGGGCGGCGGGGGCAGCGGAGGCGGAGGCGGCTTCTGGCCGGGTCTGATCATCATGTCGAGACGCATTAAGGGGGCTGCCGCGGCGGAGGCAGCCGAAGCCGCTGCCGCGGCGGAGGCGGAGGCCGTGGCGGCGAAGCCGCCGCTGCCGCCAGGCGCTCCTGCCGCGGCGAAGGCGGCCGAGGCGGAGGCGCTCGTCCCCAGCAGCCGCGGCCTGTCGTTCGCGGACATGCCCGCGCTGCTGTCCCAGGCGCTGGCGGAGCGGCACGGCGGCGGCAGTGGCAGCTTCACCCCCGCCGCCGGCAGCGGCGGCAGCGTCACCTTGTTGCGGGAGCGGGAGCGGGCGCACCGCATTCGCGCTGCGCCCTTCGCGGCGGCCATGGGACTTCTGCTCCACCCCGGCCCCGGCGGCGGCGGCCCTGGTCCCGGCCCTGGCCAGCTTGGGTACGGGGCGCAGCAGGGGGCGCGCATGCGCTCACACGACCTGCGCGGCACCGTGGCGTCGGGCAGCTTCACGGCGGGCGTGGCGGCGCGGGCGCGGGCGCGAGAGGCCGAGGCGGTGGCGGAGGCGGAGACGGATGCGAGCGTGGGCGTGGACTCACCCGCCCACCAGCCCCACCTCCGCCAGCACCACCACCACCACCACCAACTGCACTCCCACCACAACCAGTACCATAGCCCCCAAGGCCTGGCCCACGGCAACCCCCATGGTCCAGTCCACCGAGGCGGGGGCCCGGCGCTGCCTGGGTGCATAGACACGCCGGGGGAATCCGCGGCCCACGGAGCTCACGGCACCAGCACCGTCGCCACCGAGGCCCCCCCGCCGACGCCCGGCGGCGCCGGCGGCGGCACCGGCGCCGGCGAGCGGCTGCCGCGCGCGCAGCGACGGCTGGTCCGCCGCAGCATCACGGAGTCGTCGTTGGGGCCGGGCTCGGGGACGATTGAGCAGAGGCTGCGGGAGCCGGGGCTGGTGGCAGCGGCGGCTGCGGCCGTTTCCGAGATGGAGTGGGACGAGCCGGCAGCGGCAAGGGCGGAGGTTCCGTCCTGAGGGTTCGAGGCAGGGGCACGGGGTGGGGCAGGGGCGGCGGCATGGCACGGGTGATTGCGGCTCCCAGGTATTGCATTAAGACCTCCCGTGAATTTGGGTAAATCATGGTTCATGGAGCATGCCTGGCCATCGAACTTAGGACTTGTCCGGCTGAGATGGGCGTGCCGAACCCACTCTTGCGGCTGCCCGGAGGCTTGGGCGTATGTGCAGGCTCGGATTACTGAGGCAAGGTTGGAAAGGCGGGGCGGCCTGCAGCCGGGGATGCAGCTGCCGTGGTGGGGGGCGTGGGGGGCCCCGCGGGGCGAGTTACCCACACGTTTTGGAACGTTTCGTCGCGTCGGAGCCGCACTTTTATCGCGCGCTGCAAACTATCTGTGTGTTTGGGGTCTGTGCCGCCCATTCTTTGTGGCCGGCGTTTAAGCTTGCCTCTCGAGGATCGGGCCTTGCGCTGCAGTAAGCGCGCCCCGCCATCACCGCACTGGCGCACTTGCCAGGAGCCTTGGGAGGACATTGGGGCGTTGCGGGGCGGGGTGGCGCTCCGGATGGTGGCCCCGGACGGGCGGGGAGGAAGGGATGGCGTCGGATGCTGGTACGGAGATCGCACCGCACCCCATGGCGCCCTCATGGTGTGCAATCGCCAGTTGGGCCCTCGCGACCGTTGGCGTCTGTGCGGGCGGCCCGCCTGCTCACGGTGTGTGTGTGGGGGGGCCGTCACGGCTATCGGAAGGCCGGAGTAGGGGGCCGGAGTAGGAGGCTGGGGTAGGGGGCCGGGGTAGGGGGGTGCACGGCTCGCGCGCGCTTGCTTGGTGGCTCGTCCAGATGAACTGTTTTCCTAAACCATCGTCCATCTACATGCGCTGTACTGCTCCTCTGTCGCCAGCTGTCGTATACGGTACGCAAGCCTGTCGGAGCACTTGCCGCTGATGCATCTTTACCGGTGGAGGTCGGTTGGTCGGGACACGTTGGAAAGGCGGCCGGTTTAGGCCAATGGCGTTGGATATTCGGAGCTGGAGCGGGACACTTGCTGTTTGCCGCTTAATGCAGCACTCTCAACGAACTGTCGGCCCAGGTGCAACCCGAGGGCTTTCGTGACTGCTTTGGGTTGCCAATCAACCACCTAACCCACCCACCTACCTCACTCTCTTCATTCATAATGTCACTGCAAGCTGCTGAAAACTGCATGTCGCCGGTTGGCGACGGTTTCGTTGTATACAGAACGGCGCCTGCCTGCACCGCGCCTGCCCAAGTGGGCGATGCTGGCTTGGCGTTGTGGCCCACTGTGGGGCGAGTGCTTTGTCTGCCAGCCCGGCCTGGTGGTCGTCGATTTTGGCGGACGGCGGGAAGCCGCGTGTCCTGAACGGTCGGCCAACGGTGCGCCAAATGAAGGGGTTGGTCGGTGGTTAGAGCCGTGCCGTATCATGTCGTATGTGCCGTACACAAGCAAGGTGTGGATCTGCGGTGCTCACCAGCTCACCACACGGCCGCGATGGGGTGCCCGGGCGCGCCACGTGCAGGGGAGTGCCAAGCTGCGTTGGGTTGGTGATGGCAGGGGGTGATGTGTTTTGAGTCTTGTGCGGTTGGTTACGGTTAGTGGTTGGTGCGGTTGGCACGTTCCTTGGTGTGTGGTGATGTCACTGCGATTGAGGACGAGCTGCATGTGTTGTGCGAGTGCCCGTATTGCACCTTCGCTACCACCAGGAAGGCGCCTTTTGCAGTTCAATCGCGGGGACACGATTACGATTGTGGACGAGGCCCCACCTGCTGAGGTGGGGCGGTCAGCTTGCGCAGGCCGTACTTTGGCGCAGGCGCGGACGCGGGGTTAAGACGGCACTTGCGCCCCCGCCCCTTACCTCACCCCACAATCCGCATGGCTTAGATGGACGTGTAACCTGTGTTCTAGTGACCTGGGTTCGGGCCCGCGCGCACAAGTTTGGTTCGAGCAGCCACGACCGCAACACACGCGGTGAGCAGGGCTCTGTGACCACAGTCCCCCCTTCAGGTCTTGGAGGCGCGCTAGCTGTTGTTGGGTTGTAGTACAGCGCATGCCCCATGACCCTCCTCCGCCCCACTGCCTGCCTGCCTGGTCTTTCGTTGCAGTGCTCCGGTGGGGTGGTGGGGAATCTGGGGATGCGGACGGATTCGTCACCATAAGTGCCGTTCGCCAAGCACGCCCTGGGGATTCATGTCGGCCCGGCCCTCGCCCAAATACGATACACGATGTGGCATAACGAGGCGAGCGCGCAACGCAGCCACTACGTGCCTCGCACATACCCCCGCAAGCCACCAGCGCCCTGGCGTCACTTACTTCTTTGCAGATTACCGGCTCCCCAGAGAGGGGGTTCACACTTGGAGCCCGTCAACGCGTCAAGCAGTTTACAGCATTGCTCGCCAGCCGGGGAGTCTGGTTCTGCAGGTGCACCTCTGGCGGCCCTGCACCGCCTCGCCCCGCCAAACGCCCCGCGCAGCACAAGTCCGGCTCCAGCCCAAGTCCTGGCCGCAACTCCACCCCTCCTCCAGAACCCGGCGTGCCGCCACCTAAAGCATCCTAAGTCGCCCTTACGCAAGGCGCGCTCCTATGAAGCCCTTCCCCACCCCTAGCACCGCCACCAGGCATGCGGGAAAGGGCCCAATCCCGCGCACCAGCTGCACACCCGACGCAATCAATCACATTGAAGAATGGTTTCGGAAATCAGCCCCGAGGGCCCTACAGCACAAGGTAGGGTAGGATGCACAGTCCTGCCCCCAGCCCTAGAGGCGACATCAGAGTAGCACAGCTCGGCACACAGGCACTCACAGCCCCGCATGCGCCGTACGCTCAATCGCCGTACACTCGCACGCTGCCTAAACGCACGCACGCCCCTCCTGGGCCCTCGCCCGTCGCAGGCCGCCGCCGCTTGGCGCCAAGCAGAGGGGGGTCTGGCGCACTGTTGGTGAAATCTATGGGAAGGCAATAATCAATCGAGGCCTTCCCGATGCAGGCGCGCCCATCCCTGGCGGCCGCTAGTGAGTCCGGCACACGCCAGAGTCGTTATTGGCTGCAGACTGTGTGTTCCCACCACAGCGGCAGCGTCACCGGTTTTGAGTTCAAGCGTTGTGAAGAGTCGGACGTTCGGCCGGCACGTTGGGCGATCAACTACCAACCACCAACAAACCAACCGGCAACAACCAGCCCGTATTGGGGCCAGTCACAGCAACAGGATACGAAGTCGGGAAAGCTATCACTCTCGCAGCAGGCGGCGATTGGGCACCGGCGGCGGGCCCTGGGGCTCCTCATTCTCCGCCTCCGCCTCCTCGTCCGCCCCGCCCCATGACACCCCTTCGTCAGCGGCCCCGCCAGCCTCGTCACCGCCCGAGCCGCCCTCGAGTTCAGACAGGGAGGACGCAGCTGCGTCACCGGCCTCAATTCCGTCAATATAGTAGCCGTAATAATATCCGTACTCGCCAGCGCCGCCGTAGTACGGCGGCGGCTGGGGAGGCGGCGCGGCGAAGTAGTAGGGCGGAGGGTACGACGGCGAGTAGTAGCCGGGGACGGGAGATTCGCCGTACGGCGGGGGAGGCGGCGGCGGGGGAGGCGGCGGGGGTGGC
Organism: Gonium pectorale; assembly: GCA_001584585.1. Classification (NCBI taxonomy): domain Eukaryota; kingdom Viridiplantae; phylum Chlorophyta; class Chlorophyceae; order Chlamydomonadales; family Volvocaceae; genus Gonium; species Gonium pectorale. The sequence continues at coordinate 128,992 of LSYV01000100.1, read as the reverse complement.
GGCGGCGGTGAAGCGTCCGTGGAGCCTGTCGGAGTTGAGGGAGTGCACGTCAGGCAGGTGGGGAGTGGGGTCAGAACGCGTGATAACAAGGCAGTTCAGTTCGGAGGGCAGGGCTCTCGCCATCCAGGTACAGTGGGCAGTGTAGCGCAGCGCACATCGAGTCAAGGAAGGGGCAGCTACGAGCCGCGGGGCAAGGTCCTGTCGCCGCCTTCCTCGACGCGTCACCGATACCGCCTCAAGGGAGGCAGCGGGACATGCCGGCGCGCCTGGCCCCCACCCTCCGCCACGCCGCATTGCCCGCGCCTGCCACATGCTGGCGCGTCCACACGAGCCAGGCCCCGCTGCTCTGGTATGGACCCGCCTACGGTGCCCTCCTCTTTGCTCATCGCCCAGCTTGCCAACGGACTGAGCATGGCCCCCCCCCGGCCCTCCAGCTACCCGGGCTGGGTTGCCCAGCCTTGGGAAAGCAGGCACTCCCACTGAAGCCATACCAGCGAGGGTAGGCCGCCAGCGGCCTCCTTCCCCCAAAGCTCCCCTTCCCCACGCCGGCCTCCCACCGCCCGACAACACCCGCATGGACCCAGCGCCCCGCCACCCAGGTGCGTACCCTTAGGGGGAGGCGGGCTCCCCCGGGACGAGGGCAGCAGCGGCGAGGACTTGGGGCAGAAGGCCCCGTACTGGCAGGGCGGCGGCGGCGGCGCGTCCTCGGCGGGCGGGAAGACCAGGTCCCCGAATTCGAAGGGGGGCGGCGCCAGGTCGTTATACGGCGGCGGTGTGTAGTCATTGCTGTAGTCGTTGGGCGGCGGAAAGTCCTGCGGGGGGAGGGTGTGTGTGATGGGGGGGGGGGACGGCGTGAAGCGCGTGGCTGCGAGCGGAGCACGAGTCGTGGGAGGATGGGGCGCTGGCTGAGGGGCAAGGGCTTAGGGATAGGGCCAGCGGGGTCAAGGGGGGGGGGGCTTGGGCGAGCTAGGGTAAAGGTGCCGGGAATCCGGGTCAGGGGGAAGCAAAGGAGACGGTCGGGCGAGGAGCCGAACCGTACCCGCCCGCCCCCCCCCCCGCCCGTCTCAGTCGCCGGCACGTCCTGGCGCCCCGAGGCCCGTCCCCCGCGCTCTACGCTCCTCCCTCCTCCCCCCCCCTTTGCCCGTGCCGGAGGGAATCCCCAGCGCTCGGCCGCACTGCAGCCGGGTTAGTGACTGCGGGACAGTTGCGCTCCGATACGCACGACCCGGCCCTGTCCCACCCAACCTTATACCCACGCACCGCTGGCTGCGGTGGTGGCGGTGGCGGGGGAGGAGGCGGAGGCGGCGACGGCGGTGGTGGAGGGGGAGGGGGCGGTGGGGGTGGGGGAAGCGGAGGCGATTGGTCCTCGTGGACTGGCGGCGACGGTCGCGGTGAGGGAGGAGAAGGTAGTGGACGTGGGGGAAGCGGCGAAGGGGGTCTTTGGGCAGCGCTCAGGAGTGGCAAGAGCGCCAGGAGGGTTGCGAGAAGGGGGGTCACGATGGCGCTGCGCGCCATCTCCGAGGTGTCGCGTAGCACGCAGGACACCCAGTAGGATTACAGCTCCTGCAAGGTCGTGGGGGTAGGGCCGTGATGTAGGGTGGGCAAGGCGGGGCAGAAGTGAGGGGGCGCGCCCCCTACGGCACCAGCTGCTCCGCAGGTGCGCGACAGTCCCGAAGGCTCCCGACGGGTCGTTGACCGGCGAGTGTGCATTATAGTTTCATGCTCTTCATAATTAGACCGCACTGAGCTATGACTGGCGCTAACAGCTGCGCCCGACTGCCGCCCGGCTCGCCCCGACGCAACCAGCAAGATTGAACCCAGGTAGTAAATATTGCGCCACGCACCGTGTAGCGTTGCCGAATGTGGGTAGTGAGGCGTGCGCAAGTAATCCCCAATAGCCGAGGCTTTCACCAACTTGCCTATGGTGCAGGCAAGCTTGGTGCTCTGCTCAATTAGCGGCAATGGGTATCATAGCCCAAATGTAGAGGAGAGTTCGCGTCGTACGTCCCTGTAGCAGCTAGTTCTATAACTCCCGGCCCTTATGTAGCCATTCTGACCGTATTGTCTCCAACAACTTAAGACGTTGACGGGGTCTAATCAAAAAGATGCATCTCTGCTCCAGGGCCCCCAGCACGACCGCATCCGCAGCCCTGCGCGTGTCGTAGTCGCAGCCAGACACGTGCCACATGCGTGCGACGTTATGTACACAAACAAATAGATAATGGCAGGGCCCCGTGTTGCGTGTGGATCAGGCAATTGCCTTAGGAGGAAGTGAGGACTGGGAGTGCGTGCGTGGGTTGATTCGCGTGTTGAGGGTGTCGCCCCGGGGACAAGCCCTGAGGCGCCAGATGCGTCCCACAGTGTCTGCCTGTAGGGCCAAATCCGGAAGCCGCCTGGAGCCACCGGTGCCACCCCGCCGCTTTCCCCACAGCCTTCCACAGCGCCCTTCCTCAGCTGTCGGTTTTCCTCCCAATGACAGCCATTGCAAACAACAACCCGGGTAACCATATCAGTCGTAAAAGCCCAGAGACAGGTCAAAGCGCTGCGTGCGGGATATCAGAGGTATCAGACCCATGGGGGGGGGTGCAGCTGGTGCAGCACGAGGCCCCCGCACAAGGCCTCAAGCGTTGCCAGGGGACCCAGGGTTCAGCCCAAACAGGGGCAACCCCGCCGCGCGCCGACAAGATGTCGCGTTGCGCCGCCATGACCAGGGTCGACCAGTGCCAGTCGCAGGAGCCAACACGCCAACACGCGCGCATGAGGTCGGACCAGGTCACGTCACACCGGTCGACAGCCCGCTGGCCACCACCACAAACAAGCCCGCAAGCCCCACGAGCCCCACGAGCTTGCAGCGCGCAACGGCGAATGCAGACCGGCTTCGGGTGCCCTCACGACGGGGCTGGGCGCGGCTGCTGCGTCACCATCCGTCCAAACCCAGGCCGACACCACCACCGCCTGTCCGCCGCTCCGCCCCGAAAACAGACGATACGGGGCCCCCTCCCGCTGCTGCCACACACACCCACGCACACCCATCCAACGGCGCCTACATAGCACCGCAAAACAGCCCTCAGGTGCCACTGCGGCCGCCGCCGCTGCCGCTGCTGCCTCCCCCACGGCCGCCGCGGCCGCCACCGCCACCGCCACCGCCGCCTCCGCTGCTGTCACCGCCGCCACTCCGGGACGGGCGCCTCATCGCCTGCTCTGCCTCAACCTTGCGCTGCCCTGCACCGTCCCTACCCCCGCAGGTCGCTCAGCGCCAGGGCCTCGCCCCGCAGCAGCGCACTGAAGGCGACCCAGGAGCTGACGTACAGCGCAGCCGCCGCGGCGAACACGCCGCCGTAGCTGCCGGTGGCCTGCAGCAGAAGGGAGGTTGAGAGGGTCGGGTATGGCATCGGGTACGGCAACGGGTACGGCAATGGGTATGCACGGGGCCCGTGAGGGCGGGAGGGTGCGGCCAATGCGCATCTTGATCCCTCCCCTCATGCTCGGGTGTGTCCGCTGTGTCCGGTGTGACCGCACGCCCCGCCCCGTCCAGCTCGGCTCCGAGCACAAGGCCCCTATGCTGGCAAGCAAGCAGGCAGGCAGGCAGGGGCCCACGCAAGCCGGGGTGCCACCCTGGGGCCCACCTGCAGCAGGGCCCCTGTGGCCAGGTTGCCCGCGATGCCGCCCAGGATGCTGGCGGTGTTGGTCAGGCCCAGCAGCGTGCCCGCGTCGGCGGCCGCCACGTCCTGGGTGCCGCGCGGTCGGGCAGGCGGGCGACGGGCGGA